>JAQZBX010003012.1:0-67794 GCA_029593785.1 Cabassous unicinctus
ATGATGCCACAATTAATTACGTTAAAAAATGGTGCTATGCACACATTACTTGGAATTACGGTGGGAAACGCTGTGGGAAACAGCGCATGGTACCTTGGGAGGCGGTTCTTGGGGTGGGGAGGGCTGGGCAGAGAGGGCTGCTATTTTTGTAAAAAGCGTCTTGGTTATTAGGTTTCTCAAACTATGGTCGTGATTACTGTGCTCAAAACGAAAGTGAATTGATTTTAAGAGGCAGAGCAGATGTGCTGGTCCAGGCATCTTGGACGGCAGACGCCAAGGTTCTGTGTGTGTAAAGCGTGCGGCACGGCTGCCCAGAGCGAAGGAAAAGCAAGTCTCTTGTGGTCAGCTAGGTAGAGAGCGGTGCTTAATTAAAGACAAAGCACACAAAACTGAGAAGAACCAAAAGGAGATCGAAGAAGAGAGAAGGTGACCAAAAGTTTGCATGTGGGTTGGTTTCAAGCGGGCGCATTTTATGACTGTGTGGTTTCTGCGCGCTTTTCTTTTGCATTGATAAAATCATAGCACTTAGAATTGGAAGGGACAGGAGATTGAATTAAGATGGTTAACTGAGCACAGAGGCTTCGACATGACACAAAAGAGATTTGTATTAAAACTAATAAGCCCATAATATAACTGGAAAACAGGAAGGGGTATTCCTGGTGGGTCAGAAATAAGAAGGAATTCCTAAATAAGAGAAGGCAGGCGGGATTGGGAGGACAGAGGAAGCTGTTTTTCAAGAAGCAAATGGCTGCCATAGAAGGCGGGAATGGTTCTGGAATGATCCAGGCTTGGAGGTGGCAGTTAATGAGGAGCAAGAAGGGCATCCAAGGGCAAACATGGGGAGACTGGCTAGGGGAACGCATTAGGAGCAGCCAGAGGGGCAAGCTCTGACCCTTCCTTGCCAAGGAGAGGTGTCTGCCCTCAGGCAGGAGCAATGAATGTGAGCTCTGGAGGACTGCCCTGCCAGGCTGGCAACACCCAGCAATGACGAGTCCTCACACCCACTAGACAAGCACTGGCACGCCCCACCTGGAAGCAGGCGTGTCCCGCCCCTGCTTGGGAATGCTAGGAGACAGAGAAAGCCTTCCCAGGCAGGATATCAGGGGACCCGGCCACCAAGATGCAGTCACAGCTAATGGCCAAGCATTTGAGCAAAACTGATATCCCAGAGTGGAAGCAAACTCAATAAGCAGAAGCTCTTTTTTTTTTTCCCCTGCTTTTTTCAGAGTTAATATCCTCAGAGAAGTAGGAGGGGATATCACATCCTTGAAACTGAACAGGACTTTTTTTTTTTAAAGGAAAGCATGTTAGAAGCATTGGAAATAAAACTCTGTTGATTAAAACAAGAGTCGTACAGGCTCTTGGAGGATATGTGGCTCTACATTTGCTTTTCGGCTGCATTCCTGTCGTATGAAGCCGTCCGTTCTCTCTCATTTTGGCTCTTGGCTCCTTGTTCTGTACCATTGGTCCTGGTTCTACCTCTGGAACAAAACCAAGTAAATCTGCTCCTTCTGCTGCAAGAAAGCCTTTCAAACAGCTACAAACACTAATTATACCTCTCCCCTTCCTCTTGTCCCGGCACTAAACCACTCGTTTGTTCGACTCTTCCTTGCCTGACAGCTTCCCAGTCTGCCTTCTGCTTCCCTTTGCCCCGGCCTCGTCCCTCCCCGTCGGCCCGAATTGCGTGGAAGCCCAGATGTGGCCTCATTTTCCCACAGAGGCACTATTACTTCCTCTGGTTACTCAGCTGCTATTAATAGTGTCTGAGTTGACTTGAGTGTGATGCTTTCCTTCAAAAACTGCAGGAAATGAGTCAGGAGTCCCGTTTCTCCAGTGTGCAATATAAGGTTCAGCTATTTAGTAAATATTTTTGGTCCACCAGCTATGCTCCAGAGCTCGTGGTTGGGGCTCCAGAGATGAGTGAAGCTTTGTCACTGCCCTCAGGAAGTTTACAGTTTAGTAGACAGGTTAGGATAGCTCTATAAACAGCCTCCAATGTAGACAGTGGGAAGGGACGGCAAAGAGAAGAGAGAGCTCTGGAATGCCAAAAGAGAAGTCTAACCTAAAAGCCAGGGTGCTTCCTGATAAATAACATCTCCGAGGGCTGGGCAGTGCTCTGACTGCCCCGGCTCTCGCCTGGATTGGGCCCTGTTCCCGGCTTTCTCTTCTGGGCTCAGCCTCAGTTCCCGTGGACGACCCTTTTCTTCTTCCCTGGCCTTGAAAAGGGATGGAGAGGCCCCGTTTTAGATCAGCCCTCCCCAAGTCTGGGGAGACATTGCAGAACCCAATTCTTTTCCCCACTGCTTTTCCTGGCTCAGATGCCCCCATTTTGCCCCCATTTTGCTGTACTGGCTTAGAGGTACTCGCCGACATAGGGCTGACTCTTGGCTTCCATGACAAAAAATTCCAGCCAAGGGGAAGCTGTTCCCAGCACAGGGGCTTGCCTTCGGGGCCGCAGCAAGAACCTGATGCCGGAATGCATTCAGGAAGGAGGAGGTCCATCGTTCCCCAGGGGCTTTGCTCGGCCCCCATCTGGGCTGGGGCCTGAAACCCCGAACTCCCAGCCACCCCTGCCAGCCTGGAGTTCCCCACAGCAGCTGGCTCAGAAGGAGGCTGCTCCCCCAGTGTTTCCCTTCACTGCTGGTGGGTGGCAGCCTCTGCACCCAGCGCTGGAGTTTCAGGTTGGTGGACTAGCCAGCAGGCTTGAGGAAGCTGGAGCGTCCGTGTCACAAAGAGCACTCTCTTAATTTATTTTGACATGGGTTGTTTAATTTGAATTATTTGTGATGCTTTATAGTCCACCGGAGACTGCCCTGCAGCTCATTCAATAAGAGGCAATCCAGCCAGTAACCTGAGACCTCGCTCGACCCCTCAGCTGCCAAGCCCTTCCTTACAAGGAAGAGTGAGTCTTTTCAAGGGGGAAGAGTTCTTCGCTCAATAATATTGACTGATATCGACATGACAGTTACATAGTGCATAGTAATAATTAGGTTATGTTCATAAATGGGTCTGTAAATTGACAAAATGAAAATTCATGAGTTATGGGCCCATAAACACTTTACTTTGATAGGAAGACTTTCCCACCACAATCTCACAGCCCCAAAGCAGTTCTTGGAGAGCATCAGGGCCAGAAGCCCACGGCTGCCCAGCCCGCTTCTCTTACCACTTAACATTCCTGCTCTCTCCAGTGGCATTTTGAGACAGAGGTCAAGTCCAAGATCTTCCATCCTAACTGGACCCCTGGAGGAGCTGAAGACACACGCAGCGGGTAAATCCTCCTAGCAACACAGTGTGCTTTAAGGAAGAAAAACTATGGTGGTAGGAGTAAGCTGCTGATATACTCAAAAATATTGCTACTGCCGTTTCCTCATCCCCTTTAGGGCTGACACACCACCTCACCAGCTCACACCCACACGCATGCCTCCCCCACAATCACTTCACCCAAACCGCGCAGTCTCTACACAAGCTCCTAGATTATCGTTGACATGAGCAGGAATATGCTGCAGACTTTAATGCCAAAAGAAGGAGGCGGTGAGAAGCTAGCTGTGCACCCCTGGAAGTCTGCCTGGTACCCCTTCTCTGCTCACCACCACCCCGCACACCCTGCTCAGCCATATGGTCACACCGCCCACGCGGCCCGGACAAGCCAAGGCTGGCTTTTGCGTCTTCTGGGAACATTCCAGCCTGCGGGCTGAGAGAACGCTTCGGTCCAAGCGGACTTCTGGTGCTAGGCTCTCGGTGTTGGCCGCGTTTCCTGCCAGGAGCTTGGACTGCTGCTCCAGCTCCCCCCACCCCAGCTTCCTGGGCCCCAAACCCAGCCCTTCATTTGTTCCTACCCCTCCACTCCCAGGTCTGTCCGTGGCCCGTCTGCCCGGCCCATGGCTCAGCTGTTCCCTGGCTGCTGTGCATCCCATTTCCATTCTCCTCTGCCCCCGGACGGTGCCTGTGCGTTGTCCTAAGTGAGGCTGCGAGCCTGTCCCTGGCCACTGGACTCCCTCTGCAGGCCCGGTAAGAGCTCCCCAGGCTCAGCACATCCCTCCCTCTTGTCATTTTCCCCTTTTATGCCTGAAATTAGCCGGCATGGCAATACTTCTCCCGCTTCATCTTGTGGAAGGAACCTTTGTGCCCCACTCAATGGCAAAGCAACTTCAATATCTACTGAAAGCTGAGGGTCTTCCATCAGCACTCCTGGTGGCAATCCCAAGAAACCAGCTTGATTTCACATTGGTGTTAGACCCCTCAGGAAATAACATTCACAAACTGTAACTGAGAGGAGTGACGCTGCTCCCAGCCCCTGGAGAGCGCTGCTATTGTCAGGGGTCATCGACTGACCCGGCCCGCTCTCCGACCGGCCCGCAGGTCAGCTTTGTCCTCTTGGCCTCCCCGCCTTCCTCCTCATCTCGCCAGCAGCACACCCGATGCGTCACCTAGAATTCCTGGGTGCCGTGCAATGCCCTCCTGCTTCTCTGCGCTGTTTCTGCTTGTTCAAACCGGAGGGTTTCTTGTGCAGAGCTGTTTATGCCCAAGGCTGTGCCATGTCTGCAGGGAATAGGGCCAAACAGGCAGCGCGTATCATCCTATAAGAAGACTAATTGCCACGCTGATGAATTTAAAAAGGGAAAAAAATGCCTCGGGGACAATGCCAGGCTCATTTTAGAACAGAGCCCTTAGAGTGTGTCTCCAGAAACATCTGTCATTTAGAGAAAACCATCCTTTCCCCTCCCTCGAATTTGCAGTTCCTTCAGCTCTATTCTCTTCTCCCCCGTGGGCCCCTCCAGCTTTCCTGTCGGGGCCTGACAGGTATGTCCAGAATCAAGGTCTCTCTGTTGTCAAGTTCAGGATTAGCTGACAAAGCCCTGCCCTTCTGGTCCGGCCGCCCTATCATGCAAGGCTGTGTCCCCAAGACATTCCTGCGATACACCATCCTTCACCAATCGGAGCGCCCCGAGGGGTGATATTTAATTCATGTCTGCCCATCACGACACAAAGAAGCGGCCTTCAGCTGGCCACTGACGGCTCCGCTGGCCAGACAAAGGGTCCGCGGGGAGCCCCAGCCCGCCCGCCCGCCTCTCAGGCCCCAGGGTTGTTCCAGAAGCAGCATGGCTCTGGGCGCAGCCGGGCGGATTAAAATAGACTGGTTCAGCGGGGAAAGCCATCGGGGCTTGAATGTCTTAGCACTTCCATGGCAGAGCCGCCGTCCTTGGAATCAGACCTCTGCATCAAATCCAAATATTTGAACTTCAGGGAAGACTGCTGTAAGGTGACGCTCCTGGCTGCAGGCTCTGTTAGTCCAAAATCTTTAAACTCTTATAGCAAACCCAGCAATACCAAGTAGTTGAGATGCGGATTTATTTTGGAAGTAGGAGGGATATAACTAATAAATAAATGAAATTAAACCCTTCGGTGGCAATTGGCAGCAACACAAATGCAGGATTCAGCTGCAGCAGCTGGACAACAAAGGAAGGGCTCCTCTCGTTGACGATGCGCCCACTGGGGTTTTCTCCCCCTAAAGCAGTCACTGGGGAGTCCAGTGGGATGCTCTGCTCCCTGCCTCTCCCATCCCAGGAACGGAAGCAAAACGGTTTTGTGGGTTGACAATAAGCACAGCGAGGCCACTTTGCAAAGCCATAACCCACGTTCTCTGTACTCCCAGAATTCTTTACGTATATATTGCCCTTTTTTCTTTCCAAACATTTGCACGTGTTCTCTCGTTTTCTCCGTTAAAAGTAAGGAATATGTCCCTAGCCCCAGTGAGGGAGGACAGCAGAGACACCGAGGCGGCGTGGGGTGGCGGGATGGGGGGCCCTGGTTTCGAATCCCAGCCCTTCCAATATCTAGCTCTGTGACGTGGGCAAGATCTTCAACCTCGCTGATCTTCAGTCTCCTCTCCTGTTGAGTGGAAATAGCCTATCTCCCAGTATTCTCGGACAATTAAATCAGGCGATACAGGTGAGAGATCCTGGCACCTAGCAGACTCTTAGAAATGTGAGGTTTTCTCTAAGAGGGCTGGAACTTGTCCCTCCAGCCAGGATGCTTCTGGAATCCCCCACCCCCACCCCCTTGGTTTACTCTCTCAGCCGATGGCTTCGGCAGGCTGCACACCACAGCCCACCCCATCTCACCCCCCAACCCCCAATCGTCCCCTCCTCAAGTCCCCCTGTCCCTCTCGGGGAAATAGGGGACAGGAGAAATTTCAGGCTAACCTCATTAGACCCAGAGGCTTTTGTGCCCTACAACATGTTCTTGTCACATTACGCTATCATCAAGACTTTAAAAGTAGAAATCCCCAGGAAGTTTGCCTTTCACATGTACCTGCCTTACAGAGAGGGAAGCGATGATAGTGGAAAAATAAAGTAAAAACCTGCCCATTGCTGAGCCTTCCTGCCAGGCTTGCTCTCTGAGCTTGAATACCTATTTAGATTTTTCAAAACGTCCATCGCCTTCATTGTAAAATGAGATTATTTCCATTTATTCTCACATTCTTTATGTCGCCTCCATGTTTACTTTTGGAATCTGGGAATCTGTGTGGAAGGTGTAGATCTCCATCTACAAGTTCAGATGTGAAAGACCCACCATAGTTTTTTCAATCACATCATCTCCGCAGGATGGGTGGGAAGTTTTACTTCAGAACTTTCTGAGGATTTCTCACCTGCAACCCAGATGGAGTTCTAGAACCTTCCGTAGCACCAGGGTGAAATTGGCGGTGGGAAGTGGAGTAGGGCATGGCTCTGCACCCCACACATGGAACTTTCAGGTGCTTCCTGCCACACTGGGGGAGGGCATCTCTGACTATGTCGGGAAGTCCAGGCCACGTGCTCCCTTCCCCTCTGAGGTTTTGCACCGGCCCCAGGGCACTGCCAGGAAGCGGTGGTGCCGCAGAGGGACCCAGGTCTTCTCTCACCTGCCGTCCATTCCCCACTGCCGTGCAAGGCAGGGGGCTCTCCCCCGCCTGGCCCACGCCTTCTTCTCCAGCGTCTCCCGTCGATCTTTCACAGGAACCTCTGTGCCCGCCATGCCCCAGAGCTACCGGCAGCTCACCAGGCGCCTAGGTGCTGCTCTGCATTTGCTGCTCCCTCCACCTTGAGCCCACCCCATGCCCCCCCGAGCCACGTCCAGCTCTTCCTCATTCCTTCGCTTAGGCTCACGTGCCACGGCGTTCAATATGCCTTCTCTTAGACTCTGAGCTAGCTAGCCCCCCCTTTGTGCTGCCTCTTCAGCCTTGCCCTGGCTCTCAGCCCGTTTTACTGTGACGGCCTGCGTGCCCCAGTGCGTGCCTGCGTGCCCCATCCGACAGCAACCTGGCTTTAGCTCTGTAAGTCCAGCCCAGCACGTGCCTGCCATAGCAAGGGCTCAGTCTAGGGCGTTAAGTGCATTGTCTCACTAGCAGCAGCGCTACCCTTGCTCTCTCCTAATGACCCTTGCCCCTGCACTTGAATGGGGCGGGCGGTCTGCACTACTCATTTGAGGCATTTGGGTGTTAACGTGACCGCCGTGAGACCACAGGTTACCTGCTGCTCTCCCCTCTTCCAGCCTACTGGCCACAAAGCAGACGTGATGCTCCAGGGTCAGCCAGTCCAACCTCCCACTCGGGGTGGGACTTGCCCTGCAGATGGTCACTCTGTCTCTGCTTCCGTAATTCCTAAGGCTTTGATAGGAAGTGCTGCATGTATCTCCCATGGAATACACTGGCACATGGGGTAATGCCTCCCAAGAAGCCTCCTGGGTGTACAGGAGCCGGTTCCCACAGCCGGTGGGGACAGGGCAGGCCAGAACACACAGCTGAGAGAGGGCTTATCCCGGCCTTAGCAGAGCTTACGTTCCTTTGAGATTACAGGCAGGTGAAAAGGGATGTTTGGCCACTCTGAGCTGGTGGCTGGGTCCCGTGGGTTGGTTTTGGCAGGAATTCCGCAGGTGAGATGACTGCAGCCCGCCGCTCCGGCTGCCAGGACCTGCGTTATCTCCACAGCGAGTTTTGGGCTCTACCCGTCTTTGGAGAAGAAAAAAAGAGGCGAGGACAGTGGCTCTTTGTGCCTCTCAAAGGCAGCCCTGTGTCCTCAGGCTGGCGCGGCCCGTGGCCAACGCGCCGGCCTTCAGGTAAGATTGATTTCCTGCTCTGACGTACGGCCGGTGCGTGCCAGTCCTCGTGCAGGAGGGTGACGCTGCGTCCTTTGTGGAGCGAGGACGGCCCTGAAGAAGGAAAAGGAAGTGTGGGCCCCTGAGGTGGCTGCCCAGAAGCCGTCAGCCCCTCTTACGCACCTGTGATACCAGGTAGGCGAGCCCCTCCTGCTGCTACCTGGCACCCTGAACTCAGACAAAGCGGATCCTCTTAGACTCTCTTTCTCATTTCCTTTACTGAGGTTCGCTTTCAAAAGTCGGAAGTCAGGCACAGCTTCGTCTTTTAAGGTGGCTGTCTGTTAGGGCAGCCTGAATTACCGGTGAGATCATTCATTTGCTTATGGGTTTAGCAAGCATTCACTGAGCACCAACTCTCTGCCAGATACTAGGGCACCGAGAGGAAATGCTCCTGTCCCCAGGGGGTTGGCAGGTGAGTGGAGGGTCACTGTTCACTAGGATCCATAGCAGAGGGGAACTGGGTGCTTGGGGGTTCAGGCAAGGGGTCACGCCAGCCAGCAGGGCTCTTGGAAGGCTTCGTATGTGCATGTGGTGACAGGGTGCAGGTGGCCACCCAGACAGTGGGAGTCCCCCCGGGGCCGGCGGCGAGGAAGGGCAGACTGCTTGTGAAGCCTCCTGAGAACTTCACCGCAGAGGGAAATGGACTCAGGACGGCAGGAGGGAGGCCATAGACTGGCAGGGTGGCAGGAGACGTGGATGCAATGGTCAGCAGAAGAGAGATTGTGAAAACAAGCGTTGGATGCCATTTGGATTCCCTAAAGGGAATTGGGATCTTTTGAAAGGTCTTTGCCAGATGTTGGCATGACCAGATACGGCAAGCAGGCCGTGAGCTGGGACGGTAACACAGGCCCACGTGGGAGGCATCAGCGGACCCGGCCAGCCCGCGGAGACAGCACTGCCATCGAGAGACACCAGCACATAGTCCAGAGAGCTGGGGCTCCTTCACCCCACTAGGCTGGGTCCCCGAGGTCAGGCACGGCTGCTTTTTCTTCTGCTCCTCTGGAACAGAGAGCAGTAGATACGCGGTAGGTGCTCAACAGAGGATTGTAGAGTGAATGAGTGAATGGTTTTCCCCTCCTGGAGCAGAGGAAGCACGCGTGATCCCTCTGTCTGGGTTTTCGTATTAGACTTCCTGAAACCGGTAGGCCACTCTTCCTTTAGGAGTCCGTCTTCGGGCTGCACATCCTCAGATCCTCACCGGGTGCGGTGGCCGGTGCCAGGGCTTCCTTGCGGAACTTGGTCTCATTTATCATTAAAGGTGGTGCCAAGGACCGGACCCAAAGCTCCAGGTGAGCTCTGGCCTCAGGGAAGGCTCTCAGGACCCTTCATCCAGTTATTCTCCAGCCCCGTTTGGCCTGGTTATTTTGTCACTTAGCGCTGCTGACTCGTAGTGTGCTCAGAGTAAATGAAAATTCCCAAATAGTTCCCCTGTGTTCTGCCTTTAAACCATTTCTCCTTCCACAAGAATAAAATGCTTTTGAAAATATTTCCCTGTTTGTTATATATGACTTATGCTTTTTCAACTCAAGTGTAGGCATTTACATTTAACTCTTTTAAACTTCGAGGTGTTTTCTGGGGCCCTTTGTTGCAGCCAATTAAGGACATATTAGCTATGTCCTCTGGCCTCTTGTCATCCACAAACACTATCAGTGTTCAATCAATGGCCTAATCAAACCTCCAGCAGGATGTTTAACAGGCCAGGTCCCTGGGGCATACCAACGAGAAACCTCCCCGCAGTCAGTGTTTTTCAAACGGCGGCGGTGATCCTTTACTGGGCTGTGAAACAATTTAAATTGTCAAAATCATCATGTAAAAAAAAATAGCATACACTAGAATGGATGTATCAGCATTTACTGCACAGAGCAAGGGGCCAGTTCTATCTTGAGAAGCTTTTGATTCAGTCACACACATATTGTCCCAAGTTCTGCCTAGCACAATGGCAGGCAGACAAAGAAGCTTTTCACATGGTATCACGTGATGACGTTGGAGACTACTGTTCTACTTCCTAAAAACATTAAATAGCTTAACGTTGGAATGAACCAAAAGCACCACTGTCACACCTCCTGTTGTTGACCTTTAAAACTAAAACTCTCATTTTTCCGATGATCAGACTCTTCTCCCAGAAGTGGTTTTGAACTTCTAGGGCACTTGGGCTTCTGGAGTGCCTCGGGGCCTCCGATCACAGTTCCAGCAACTCCGATCCACTTCTCCTTGTCTTCACCTGCCGAGGTGCTGCCGAAGGTTTTATTTGGGGGCCCGATGCAGGGGAAAGTTTCCTCTGGCTTAAAAAAAATAAGTTGTTCAAGCGTGCTACAAAGATCGTGCTTCCTAATAAAATGGATAAGAAAATGTCTTTGACTTTCTAACTATGCAGACAGAGACTACATTGGCAGGTCACTAAAATGTCTGAAATTTATGTTTGGACCATTTCTCATGGCTGCTCTGTTTGCTCCTGGTCAGCCTAAGTGAGGCATTTCCTGGATGTTCATCTTAATATTTTGAAAGCTATGCTTTTGCTGTCAAGGAATACCTTGCCTGGCATGGTCCTTGGTCTTATGACGAGATTTTCTTTTGTCAGGTGTGGGGTGACAACCATTCTGATTTCCCTTCTTCTGGGCATGGGGTGGAATTGCACTTCTCTCTACGGAAGTGCGCTGCGGCCGCGAGACGGGCCTCGGCCAACGCAGTGCAGCTGCCAGGTGGAGACCCTGAATGGCCACTGCTTGGTCCCACATCACCCTCTTCCCCTGCCCTGAGGGTTAGGGGAGCACCAGTGGCAGGGTTGAGCAATGCCCCCTTGTAAGCTCGTGCTGGACTGCCAGCCCAAGGGAAAAATAAAATAAACCTTTGCTGTGTAAAATGCTGGAGACTTGGAATTTACTTGAAACAAAAACGCAGACTAGCCCATCCTGACTGATGTGTGATTTTTCATACACTTATTTTCCTGTACTGTAAGTATATTTCTTCTGTTTTGTGTCTTTGTTTCTATAGCGATACATCTTGATTCTTCATCTTACATCTCCACACTGTTTATTGAGCTGTAACAATTCTCTCTCCTGATTTTCCAATGTCTTTTTTTTTTTTTTTTCTGTAAAAGAGTTGCATTGCAAGAACCTTTCTTGAATGAATATCAATAGTGGGGTAGCTGGAAGTCATACTTTTTTCATTATATTTGGCAGAGAAAACATATACTTCTTTTCAGAGGCGCTCCACCCTTCAGCTGCAACTCATTACTGTCTACCTAAATGCACTAAACTAGCCAGAAAGCAAATGTTTCCCATTACAAATGACATTTATCAGCTCGGCTTAGGAATAGGTCTCCTTCAAAACTGATCTAGCTTGGAAGTAACAGCTGTGACTCACTACTGGATCTCTTAGCGCTTTCAAAGTGAAAGAATGCAGCGGGTGATGTGATCAGCACTGACCTACTGCATCTTCTGTGCATGCATATCAGCCACAACATTTATTTTCCCAGCAAGGCATTTTCCCTTTACTTACCAACATCAGACTGCTTTCCTGCATATGTCTGATGGTCTTTCATGCGCCCTAACGCTTGATGTTTTGAAGTTTTTCACATGACATATTCCTTCCTATATTTTTAGAATCCGTTAGTTTAGTTTGCTCTAAGATGACTGTAACTTGAATTGTATTGTTTAAAAAAATGTTGGCAGAAATATTCAGACTTTAAACCTGGTTGAAATACAGGAACTCTCCAACTTTCTAAAATTTTGCAGTCTTCTTTTTGGAGCTGGAGTGGCATTTCCCAGAAATACCATTCTGAAACTAATGATTCGTTCCCATCTCGGCCACCCAAAGTCAATTTGACCCCCAAATTAGATGAAATACATAGTTTTGAGTGTGTCATCCTGGAAGTGTAAGCACAATTATTACAACGTTTGTGAAAACTAATTCTGTGGCAGCAAAAGGGTGCATACTGATTTGGAGGAAACGTTTGTAGCCCTCAACCATGGTGAGAAGGAAATGAATATGCACCCTACGAGCTCGTGCCTGTCTCTCCTACAGCCACGGAAACCAAAGACTGCTAATGTGTGTTTTTCTAAAAAGGTGTGTGTGTGTAAGTTTAGGAACTGTTTCTGCCTCTTCAGTTAGTTGGGGTGAGTCTCTTCGCACATCTGGTAAGGCTTAGGATAGACAGAAAGACAAAATGATCTTTCTAAATCAGATACTTCTAATTCCAGAATGTTCATAGTTAATTTCATACTGTGGCTTAAAAGATACTTGAAATTGATCCATGTAGAAGCAACAAAATGCAAAATTATCCCACTGAGGGTCTCCCCTTCTCATTTGGATTTTCCAATCGTAAAGAATTGATCATGATTCTAACAGGAATACTAGTCTAATAAGAACTGTAAAGAGGCGGTGCAGCTACAAAACGCACTCAACCCAGTCTAACCCCACAGTGCCAGGGGAGGGAGGGTTGGAATGATTTTGAAACTCCTAAATTTGTAGGCATGGAGCAAATAATATTTATTTATTTATTTGTGATAAATTGTCGGTGTGCTGGTGTCCTGTTACCATGACCCAAAGAAGTACTACCTTGGTGTTGAAGCAGCAGGGATTTGGGTTTTAGGCATCCTTTGCTCCATATTGAAAGCAATGAAAATGGTGACCTTTGGACAGGAGAGAGAAATAAACAGGAAAACTTGGTCACCCAGTAAGGAATGTATACAATGATTCTGCCTTTAATCATAATACCACAGTACTATAAATTCAAGTTTTGTGTTTTTTTTTTTCTCTAAGAACAAAAAGAAATGGAGAAAGGGATCAAATGCTCCAGGCACTCAATTACAGCACAAGTTTTCCCATCACCCATCATTTCTTTTTTTTTTTTTACTTTATACTAAAAGAATAAAGATTTTTATTAAGCATTGTAAGTTGCATTCAATAGCCTTCAAATACAGCACACCACAATCCATCTACGATCAATCAAACCCAACAGCAGTTCTTTCTTGCACAATCCACGAGTTAGGGCAAAACTCCCATCAACTTATGGCAACCTATCACTTCTTAGAGAGTGAAACTCCAGAGTGCAGTGAGGCTCAAGGGTTCAGGAGACGATCTCATTATAAAAACTGCCTATGAACACATGGGATTTCCTATAAGCTGCCAGCATGAACCTGTGTGCTAACTGAAAGAGAGAATGCCCAGCAGCTTGAAAAATCCGGGAAATGGTGAAGGGCAACGAGGAACATGATGGGAGGGTGGGCAGGCCCCGGCTCTCGAGGCAGGCAGCCTTGGTTTTCACTTCTCTCCCATACTGACCTCCTGGCTACGCTGATGAAGGAGCAGCGCTCGCCCCTCTGCAGATACATCTTAGGGGTTTGCCCTCTCTCTAGGCACTCAGGGGAGGGGGACAGCACTTGATCACGTCTTGAGGAGCAGTAGGAGCAGCTGCAACTGCCATTCGTTGGAAATTTCCTGTGCGCAGAGCTCAGTGCTGAGTCCTTTACATGCACTATCTCCCTTAGTCCTCCAAATACCACTAGATTTCTTACATGATTTGCCCACATCTACTCAGCTAGCAAACATCTAATGTGAAAAGTAGTAGTAGATATTGATCTTTTCATCACCTATGCTCATAAATTAACTGCCACAGTGTATCCATTCTTCCTGGAAATCAGATGGCTTGTGTGTGTTGGCAACATGTTTAGACAACGTATGGCCCTGCCAGGACTATTACGTCAACTAGGTACACACCCCAAATCATGCACTATTAGAACTACAAGACAACTAAAGTCATCTGGGGATGCACTTGTCCAGTGCAGTAGCCACCAGCCGTAGGTGCTATTTAAGTTTAAATTAATTTACTTAAATTTAAAACATCCTCAGTCACGAGTCACAACTCAAGTGCCCAGTAACCACATGTGGCTAATGGCGCCATATTGGACAGCACCATCACAGGAATTTCTATAGAACAGGGCTGCTCTCATGACTCAATTCGAATTCAACCCCTTTGTAGCAATTAGGATGCTTTGAGGGAAAACTAGAAAACCTGACCCAATGTGGTTTAACCAAAGAATAAGAGGGTGGAGAATGTATTGGCTACAAGACTGGATGGTCCAGGGCTTGACCCAAAGGTTCTTGAGGCCAGGAGGGCTCTGGCCCGGTGGTCTGAGTTTCTCTCATCTCTGGTCCCCTCTCCCACCTCCAGTGCCTCAGCTTTGTCTTAGGCATGCTCCATTCAAGGGGGTATGCCTGCAGTGGTGGCAGAGCTCACCATCCCCTCTAGAGGAAGAATTGTCTTTTAAGAGAGTTGGAAGATTGAGGAAACTTCCTTCCTAGAAGCTCAACATATATTTTCTTGTGTCTGATGGGCCCATTTTGGATCCACTTCTGAGAAATCTGTATGCCAGAGAGACAGGATGCTATGGCTGATTAAGCTATCAGGCCCGCTCCTGGGCCAACCCCACACTCATTTCATCACTGTTACCCAGAGAGCAGAGACTCTCCCCCCAAGAAACCTAGGATATGTGGAAATGCCTTCCTGAAGCTCATGCAACCAAGGCAGTGGTGTGCCCTGGATTACGTAGGTCACTTGCCAGGCTGGTATAGCCAGGATGGGTCTCCCAAGCTAACTACCCTCTTTCAATATTATCAATCTCTATAAAATAGTTCAAAGACAGATTATATTGGAAGAGACATATCTTTAGTTAAATATCCCAGAAAGCGTAAAATTGTTGGATGTACCCCAGTAGCGGGGACTCAATTTCAAGAGCGTTGCCTGATCCTCCACAGAGGGGAAGCACAGGGAATGACTCTCTTCTCCACCCTGCCACTGTATAATCTGGTGTCTCTCAATTAGCCCCCTCTACTTGAGCTTCGATACCGTATTTCTCTCTCTGATACCTATAATGGAAGTCAGCACAGGAGCCGCCACATTCACTAAAGAGTCTGCAGCTGAAGTACTGCTTTCTAGAGGTCTTTGTCACTCTAGACTAGAACGTGCTACTTAGGGTAAAAGACTTCGTTACTTGGTTTCAGTCAAAGGGGAAGGGGCAGGAAAAGGGTCCCATGGTCAACAAATACATGTCTTTTGAGTCTTTGCTCTCAATTTTTAATAAATATGAAGTCTGAGATCTTATTATTTTAAATTTCTAAGGTTTATATAAATATAGAAAAGAAGATTACCACAACTTGTTCCTTCTCCAACTATAAATATACAAGAAATATCCACATAAATCTGTTTACAATTTAGAACAAAAAAAGAGAGAGAGAGAGAGAGAAAAGTCGTGAAGACGAGTCCAGAATGTCCAAGGCAATTTGGAGGCAGCTGGCCTTTGAGTTGCTAAGTGTGTTTATTTTTTCCATTCTCTTCTGAAACCATGGTTGCTATAGAATCCCAGAAACAGAACTGCACAGAATCTACAGAACTACTTTATTCCATCAAACCCTGGTCACCAAGCAGTGATTAAATGGGTGTGAAGAGTAAAACAGCCCAAGATTCCTAAAATGTCACATATTTGCAATTCAACCAAAATGGAACCAAGCCTGTGGACTTGTCTCATTACTTTTTGGCCAGGGAAAAGCAAACATCCATGGAAATGTTCTTAACAATTGTCCTTGGTTTTTTCTGGGAAAAAAAGTTACCAATTTATAAAGTAAATTTCAATCCTGTGGAAGGTGTCAGCCTGCCTACCAAGAGAGACTCTCAAAGAAGACTCAATCTACCCAAAATGTTGGCATTAGCTTTGTGCTCTGAGCAAGTGGTTGGACAACAAAGCATATACTCTAGAACCTGCCCTCACCTTTATTAACTGCAAACAAAAGGGCCCTCTCTCCCTCAGTGCGGCTTCTCTTCTCTTATGAACTCCAAACACTAGGATTTTCGGTACAATTGCATCTCTTCTCTGAACCCAACTCACCAGCTCCTTTGGACAACAGAAAGCACCTTTTTTGAGGCTTCCTTATGATAGGCTCAGTTCTTCCTCTGTAGAAATGGCCACCATGAAAATCAGCAGAACCCATATTTTCTGGTTTGTTTTGGAAGTTTTTGAAGACAACAAAACACATATTGGTGTCCTATAGTAGCCCCTTATTTAAGACAGTGATGGGGTCCCTCAGCCTAACTGCCTTCAAGGTCTGTCTCCTTTCTTAGGTAAACAACGTATATTACTAAGTCAGACTCCCCTGAGCGTTCCTTGCACCTGTCATCACAGATGTGTGCCTTTATTGATTCATGATGAGAAGAAATGCCCATCAATTCAAACCCATCCAAAATGGAAATAAGATGTTAGAATTAGCAAACGAGGACAACAGTTATTATAACTCATTCCATGTGATCAAAAAGTTACATACAGACATGGAAGATATTAACAAAAGACCTATATTGAACTTCTAGATGTGAAAAAAATACAATGTATGGGATGAAAACACACTGGATGAAGTTAATGGCAGAGTAAGTATTGAAGAAAAAAAGATTAGTGAACTTGAAGGCATAGCAATGGAACTATCCAAAATGAAAGACAAAGAAAAAAAAATTTTTTTTAAACTAAAAGAGCACCAGTGAGTTGGGGGACAACTTCCGGCACCTAAATTATATGTAACTGGAGTCCCCAAAAGAGAGGAGACAGGGAAGAAAAAATACTTGTGGAAATAATGGCCCCTAAATTTCCATGTACGCAAAAACTATAAAATCCACAGATCCCCCAAGCTCAGTGAACCCCAAGCACAAAAAAAAAAACAACAACAAATTTCTGTACCTAATAACAGAGCTTGAAATTAGATGAATCAAAAAAGTAATACGTGCACAAGGAGGAATAGACCAAATGTACACCTATATAGCCAGAGAAAACAAGAAACAAGTACCTCTCATGAACATAGATATAAAAATTCTAAACAAAATTTTATCAAATCAAATACAAAAACATATTAAAAGCATCATGGCCAAGTGAGGTTTACTCCAGAAATGCAAGACTGATTTAAGATTCAAGAATCAATCAATGTAATTCACCATATTAACGAACTTAAAAAGAAAAGCCCCATGATTATCTCAATAGACATAGAAAAAAACATTTGATAGACACAGAAAAAAACATTTGACAAAATTTAACATCTGTTCCAGATAAAAATTATCAATAAAAATTCTACAGATAACATGATACTTAATGCTGAAATGCAGAATGATTTCCCTTTAAAATCAGGAACAAGACAAGAATGTCTGCTCTCACCATTTCCGCTCAACACTGGACTGGAGTTTATAACCAGTGCAATAAGGAAAGGAACAAAATGACATCCAGATTGAAAAGAAGTTAAACTGTCTTTATTCACAAATGACATAATAGTAGTCTATGTAGAAATGCTATGAAATCTAAAAAAACAGAATTGAGAGTCCAGAAATAGATCCTCATGTACAATCAATTGATTTCACAAAGGTTCCAATACAATTTATTGGGGGAAAAGGAATGTCTTTTCCACAAATTGCCCTGGAATAACTAGATAAGCATATGAAGAAAAAAAAAAACCCTTTGCTGCTGCTACTGCAAGCCACATACAAAAATTAATTTGGACTGGATCATGAACCTAAACACAAATGCTAAAACTATAAATCTTCTAAAAGAAAACAGGAGAATATCTTCATGACTTTAGGCCAGGCAAAGACTGCATAGAGGGGACAAAAAAGCACTAATAGGGAAGCGGGTGTGGCTCAGTGGATAGAGCCCCCGTTTACCATATGGGAGGCCCGGGTTCGCGTCCCGAGGCCTCCTTGTGAGGGCACGCCGGCCTGAGCGGTGCGGTGGGCTGATGCAGCAACCTCACGGCAGGAAGCGGGTGTGGCGCAATGGATAGAGCAACCGTTTACCATGTGGGAGGCCCCGGGTTCGCTTCCCGGGGCCTCCTTGGGAGGGCAGGCCGGCTCGCGCGGCGCCGTGGGCTGATGCGGCAAGACCTCACAGCAAGGGGGAGATAAGCAGACACAGAGAAGACACGCAGCGAATGGACACGGCAGCACAAGCAGCAAGGCGGGGGGGGATAAATAAATAAAATAAATAAATCTTTAAAAAAAAAAAAAAGCACTAATAATAGAAGAAAATGTTGATAAACTGGACTTCATAAAAGTTGAAACCTATATTCACCAAAAGACATCACTTTAAAAATGAAAAAGGAAGTCACCGACTGGGAGAACAAAAGATATATCTGGCAAATACCTTGCATCCAGAATAATATCTATAAAGAACAAATACAGATCAATCTTAAAGATAAACAACCCATTTTTTTAAAATGAGCAAAAGTCTTGAATAGACACTTCACAAAAGAAGACGTAGAAATGGCAGATAAGCACATGTAAAGGTGATCAGCATTATTAGTCATCAAGGAAACGCAAATTACAACCACAATATGATGCCGTTTCACACCCTCAAGGATGATTAAAATTAAAAAGACTGACAATATCAAATGTTGGTGAGGATGTGCAGCTCCTGGAACTCTTCTAGGAGTATAAAATTATACAACTACTTTGAAACTCAAAGTTTTTCACAAAATTGAACATATGCCTATCCTCTGATGCAGCACGCCCTCTCCCAGGTATTTACCCTAGAGAAATAAAAAGGCAACAATTAAACAAGAACGTGTATAGCAGCTTTATTTATAGTAGTCAAAAACTGGACCTAACCCAAATATCCATCAACAGTTGAATGGATAAGCAAATCATGGTGCTATATTCACACAATGGAATACTACTCAGCAATAAGAAAAAGAACTACTGATAGATGCAACAAAAAAGATCAATCTCAAAAACATTGTGTTGAGTGAAGGTAGAGCCACAAAAGCACATATTGTACCA
The DNA here is from genome assembly GCA_029593785.1 of Cabassous unicinctus. Classification (NCBI taxonomy): domain Eukaryota; kingdom Metazoa; phylum Chordata; class Mammalia; order Cingulata; family Chlamyphoridae; genus Cabassous; species Cabassous unicinctus. The sequence goes on from JAQZBX010003012.1 coordinate 18,935, forward strand.
GTGCATGCGTATGACATTCAAGCACAGGCAAAACCCGTCTATGGTGAAAGGAACCAGAGCAGTGGTTGCCCATAGGTGTTAAGGATTAATCAGAAGGAAGACATGAGGGAGCTTTCTGGAGTGATGGAAATGTTTGTTATCTTGATTGGGTGGTGATGTCATGGGTGTTTATATTTATCAAAATGTACACTTCATTCAGAATTACGCATTTTATTCTACATAAATCTTGCCTTAAAAATCTCAATAAAATTTGACCCTATCAGGTGACAGATAATGGATTGTTAATAAAGTTTGTTGTGTTTCAGAGTATTACTTAAATTTTTTAAAATTAAGCTTCAAATTTCTACACTCTGAAATGTTAAATACATTTGACCTATTTGAACTTAAAAGTGTTTGTAAAAATTGTGGACATTTCTAAGCATCTCTTTCATCCAAGAGTTAAAAGTTTTAAGAAAGATGAAAATTGGTAAGCATGTGTAAAGACTCTGAGAAAATGCCAAATGCTACTGCAGCTTTGCAGATGAGGTCGGGTGGGCTTCAAGACTGAATTGGAGCTCCACGATAACAAAGACAGAGAGTGAGGGAGAAGCGGAAGAACCACTGGAATTGGGAAGGACGCTGAGGCGAGCTAGCACTAAGGCAGTACAAGGAACGGGGGTGAATACCCCACAGACTGGGATCCGTGTGGGCAGATCTGCATTGCAGCTGCAAGCTCTGCCATGACCTGGCACCCTGCTCTCATTCCACGCATGCCTCTCATTCCGCTGGACACAAATATGCCTTTCATATTAGGAAGAAGACTCCTTCCCATAAGCTCAGCCTTTTCGGTGACACAGGGACAGCCATTTGGACAGAAACTACTTATATTCCACACAACCTTTATTTCTTCCCAGACAACTATATGTTTTTCTCTCAAAGATGGTTCAATGGACTCATTAAGTGCTGTATATGGGGACAGGAGCTTAGCATATGTTTATAATAAAAGAGAAATTTGAGAAGTAAGATGCCATATAGCTAAGCATCGTTAAGCTCTGCCGGGATGGGAGTGGCGGTGCTGGCTCCAGCTGCTCTCTGTAGTCTGCTCTGCATTAGAGGTGTTTGCCTACTCCATGCTCTGTTCAAATGAGAGCTCCGTGAGGCCAGGGATTGAGCCTCATTTATCTGTGTGCTGCCACAGCGCCTTTGGATGTGATTGGGGATGACTATTTACTCGATTAAACTGAGATGAATTGCCTATTCCTCTCTCTGCTGCATTTCCAGAAACGCCAGTGTCACTTTCCCCTGGCACAAGTGCCTCTAGCCTGCTCCTTCATTACGCTTTCTAGCATGGTTTGAAAGTGATTATTTCTTATTCATTCATGCATCTCAGATTGATTTCTTTCCGCTTTCTTGAGGAGTTGAACAGCTAAATAGATAAACTATTTCCGTTTGTGGTGTGCGTCCTGTTCTCTCTACGATTTCCTCTAAAAGAAAGAGCAATAAATAACACAGAGCAAACATGAGCTGTGCCAACACAGCAAAACACACGCAGAACGGCAAGAAGAAGGTGACAGACTCAGGCGGCTTTTTAAATGGCTTGTCCTGGCTCCAACAGTAAGATTTTCCTGACAGAGACTCTCCCTGCCTCTCAAAGAGGTCGTGGCTGTTGAGTCTGGTAGAGAAATTAGTATAATACTATACTGTTGCTTCTGAGAGTGATGGTGAAATAAGTGGTTGGAGTTTTGTTCACAAAAAGGTGTTGACCATAGCAAGGCAGAAAACGAGGAGAATGGCAACAACCCACACATCTAAAACATACAGGAGTTACAGATTTTGCAAAGCAGTTTTACATGCATTACGCGAGTTCACCCCTTCCATGCACACACATACAACAAACCCAGGGGTAAGGCTGGAAGTTTCTTCATTGTGCAGATAAAGAAATGGACTCTGGGCAATGGAGGGATTTACTCAGAGTTAACAAAACCACATTCCTCTTTGATATTTCTGACTCATATATTAATTATATTGTATCATCTAATTCAATTTAGGAGACAGGCAGGGTTGGGGTATTCCTTTTGATAGAGCTGTTCCTTAGCTTCGATACACTATCATCCAAAATCCAGTCACATGACTCCTGGTTTAACAATGTATCTGCTAGCAGGTCCCAAGGAAGCTTCTCCCAAGTGTCCAATAAAATAGCTATGAAACTACAGAAAAATGAAGAAAAAATACAACAAGGAAAATTAAGACATATACAGCTTAGGAAGCTAGAGTGAGACTGTAACTGCACGGTAGATTCAACAGACATTAATTAGAAATGCATCTACTGAGCACTTATTTTGTGCCAGCTGTGCTAGATAATAAGAAGGTAAGAGTGAAGAGAAAACCTCGCTGCATTGTGCTTCATAATGGATCTAAACCACTTGACAAGGGGCAGGAAATTACCTCTTATTTATTATTCCTGAATTCAGAGACCCTTTAGAAAACTGGGCAGAGGGCGCTCTGCCCATTGAACCTGCTCTGCGCAGCAGCTTGGGGACGGAGTCTTTCTCCTTGCTCCTCACCTCACTCTCCCATCTCCTCAAATTTCTCTGTTTTTTTACAATGGATGGGACAATAGGTGCAAAGTCTTCAGCCTGAGTTAGGATAAGTTCCCAGTAAATGTTAGCCATTTGCATCAACATTCTTATTTTTAGAATTCAGAAGTAGCCACCCAGAGAGTGACTGGGCGGGAAGGAGAGAAAATGGAGGGGCATGTTGTGGCTCAGACCCAGGTGGAGAGCCCCAAGGCAGAGGACCAAGCCTGCAAGATCCCAGGTGTGGTACCCAGCAAGGAGTTTCACTGCCCATGCCCTCCATGGTCTCAAAGTGCAAGGAGGAAGGAAGAGAAGATGCCACACATAGAAACCCAATAATCAAAATCCTAGACACTGGAAATTGAACAAACAGCATTTTAACCTGTTCTCAAACAGCAGATCTAAGAAGGGAACTCAACTTTCCCACACGTGCAGAGAGTGGGGCCAGCACAGTCCATGGAGCTACTTGTTGATGAAAGAGTATGAGCAGATATTAACTTAATCAAGAATGAGAAACAGCAGGAAAATACAAGTCCATGAAAATACAGTGTAAACCCAGGGGAAAAGAATAACCCCCACAAAGCTCTGAAGAATTATGTGTTTCTGCCACATATTCAGTGCAGAATCCAGACAGAAAGTTTCGGAATCTCTTTGGCATCCTCGATAGAGTGCAGAAAGATGCTGCCTCTAATGAATTCAAGCAGAAAGACAAAAGAGGAAAGAAAAAGATAAGATGAAAAGGGAAACAGTGATTTGAAAAGCAAAATAGAAGAAAGAACTTCAGGAAAGTAAAAACAAATAGCAGAGTTAAAGTTGTTTTTGTTTGTTTGTTTGTTTGTTTTTGTTTTTTTATGAAGATAACATAATGACTTACTTGAATATGTCAGACTAAGAAAATATAATAGCCAGTGTTTCTGCCCTCTGTCATTGTTATTCAGAATTGATGTGGGCATTCAAGTCATGAAATAAAACACGAAAATAAATAGGTACAAATATCTGAAAGGAAGAGAAAACAGAAGCTAAGAAATAGACGCCATCAGAGCAAACGAGAGAGTTCAGTTGGCCTTTTATAAAATAAATATTCAAAAATGATCAGTTTCCTGTATCCTAAAAATAGTTTAAAAATATGGCAAACACATATCCTAATTACAAATCAATATAAACTGTAAAGTAGCTAAGAATAAACTGAACTAGAAATAGATAGGTATGACAAGAAAAAAATTATAAAACCTTACTGAGGATCATAAAAGAAGACAAATAACTGAAGAGAAAATCTTTGCTTATGGATAGAAAAGCTTAATATTCTGTTCTTATATTCTAAAAGTGTGAATTCCCTCCAAATTAATTTATCCACTTAATATGATTTCAATTAAAATTTTCATGGGATTTTTTTTTTTTTAGATGAACGCTCAAAGAATAGCCAAGAAAACCATTAGAAAAAGAATAACAAAGGAGTCTTCCTTTACCAGATTTTCACTAATGTGATAACAAATACATTTTCAGCTCTGATCTTGCTCTCACACCAGACTCAGCTTTCCAACTGCCTGGAGGACCGTGAAGTACAGCCAGAATCCCCCCTCCCCACCCCCCACCAAATTGCTTTCTTATAAGCGATTAAATCACAAGTCGGGTGGGTTCACATGAGCAGTGTTTCTTTTCAATTTCCTTTCCTGTGGCCTGAGCCAGTCTCTTACTGCCCTATTCTGAGCTGCTGCAATGGCCTCTTCCCTGGTGGCTGTCCTCGTGTCCATACCCAGGCTCCATGCCAGCTGTCCCTGCACCATCTGTGCTGCTACTGGACTCCTCACCAAGAAAGAGCTCTGATCATGCCCCAACACCATTAGGGACCCCAACTGTCCAATGAATAGAGTCTGAACCCTGTAGCCTGGTACTCAAAGCTCCAGCATTGCCTTTGCCACTTTATCTCTCATTAATCCACTTTCTACAGCCTATGGTTCATCAACCTGAGTGACTCACTGGACCCTGAGGATGCATTCACCACATTTGTGATTTACTCGTTCTAGAATGCCTTTCTTTCCCAGTTCCACATGCCCAAATCTTCTCCAACTTTCCATCTCATCTAATATGTCACGTTTGTGATAACACCCACCTTGGCTCTCTGTACCCTGAGGTATCCTTTCCTTCTCCTTCTCCCTCTGCTTTGGAACTTGTGTTCTACTGCAAAGCATGACCATTTATAAACAAACTTTAATCTATCCTACGAGAATATAAACTCCCTGCAGACCTTTCTTATTGACTTTTGTATGTCCATAGTTTCCATCACTGGTCTAACAAAGAACAAACTCATTTACATGTTGAATTAATTAATTAAAAGGCATTCACACACTTGACACAAATAACCGAAAGTGTAACAAATATTTAGTTTGAAAATATGAGCGACATATTACTAAGCTATAATTTCAGAAGACTAGAACAGAACTTGAAAACACTAACAGATTTGATAAGAGAAGAACTTCACTATGTGGTTTTTCAGATGTGTTTTTGTTTGTACAGTATCTTCAGCTTTTCTTTGCATGTTCACCCTCAACTGTCTAACATTTTTATTCGCCGGCATTTTTGGCTTTTCAGAATGAACAACAAGAAAATTGTTTTTTCTCATTCAGCCATTTTGCTCAACTAGCATACAAAGGAGGCGTTAAACTCAAGAGGTACTCAAGAAGGTGATTCAGTCAAGACTTTCCCTCTCCCTTACTCTTTGTGGCTGATTAATCACCGAACCAGTTAATTTTGCCTCTTGAGTATTTTTTGACAGCCCTCCCTTTCTTTTGATCAAGTTGACGTCTCCATCACCCATATTTGAACTCCTGTAATATCCTTAGAACCGCTTCCGACTTTCTCCCCTCTCAACTACATCCTCTGCAATATATCTAAACTACAGATCTATGTTCATTGAACATGAAGGTCTATTTCTTAGAAATTAGTGTAGATCTGATAGTAGAAGCTAGGTACCTATATGAGGTCAACCAGGGAAAGTAAGTAGACTGGAAAAGGAAAGGGGCTGAGGACAGATCATTGGGGAACACATACATTTGTGGAGGAAGCAGAGGGAAGATGGACACATGTTAGAGAGATATCAGTGTATGAGAGCAGCATTTCAACAGTCATATAGGCAGGAGGAAAACTGTAGGCTAGTGCTGCCATGGAAGTCAAGTGAGCTGATTCAAGAATGAAGGAGTTAACTGCATCGAATGGTGCAGTGAACTTAAGACGGAAACTAGAAGGTTCCCACGGAGCCTGACAATGAATAGGTCATTGGTCTCCTTAGCAAGAGCAGTTTTAGTGGAATTGCAGAGAAATGAATGGAAAGAAAAGATGTTGAGACATCCATAAACTATTCTTTTAGGAAACTGGATATATGAAGAAGAGGTGAGAAATGAGATGGCTACTCGAGTAAATAGTTGAAGGATATTTTATTTGATTTTGCTTTGAGATAAGAGACTTGAAGAAACTCAGTGTATCAGTTAGCTCTTGCTGCATAACAATCTAGCCCAAAATTTGGTAGCTTAATACAAGCATTTATTTAGCTCACAAGTGTGCAAAGCTACTGGGTAGTTTTGCTGTTCCAACCACACTCAGCAGATCATGCATCAGCCATCAGTAGGTGGGTTGGCTTGGGAGTGGCTGGTCTAGGATGGTTTCTGCTGGGACTATTAATCTCTGCTTCATGTGGTCTCTCATCCTATAATAGGCAAGCCTGGACTTGTTCACACAGTAGAGGCATGATTCCAAGGAAGAAAGTAGAAGCACATGGTCTTAGACTCAAGAATGGCACAATGTCATGTCCACTGATTTTAGTTTATTTTTATACAGTGTGATCCATATTTGTATTAATGTATGGCTATTTAAAAATATTCTCTGTCCTTAAAGACTATAACACTTCTATTGTACAATGAAGCAGATGTAGCTCAGTGGTTTGAGCATCTGCTTCCCCTGTACGACATCCCAGGTTCAATCCCTGCTACTGCCTAAAAAATAAATGTTAGTACATAAATAAATTATAAAGTCAGACTTGATGAGTTCTAACTTAGAAAAATTTTATATGCATAAAAATAATCCTCATTTTCATTTAATATTTCAGTTTATGCTTAAAAGTAATTCTTGTTACAATAAAGCGTTCTCTATAAGGCAGGACTGAAGGATAATGTTCTATCCCATCCATATGTCATCCACTACTATAATGAGCTAACAAAAATAAACATTAAGAGCACTTGCCAAAAATTAAGATCACATGAATTCCTCCCCAAACGAATGTAATTTATCAAATAGTGTCTTCAGTTCATCTGAGGCATACTTGTGGTTGTGCTGAGATATTACATGGCATTTTATGCTCAACATTAAACAAAAATTAACATATGCATATATGTACGTGATCTACATGCCAGAACACATGAGTATAAATTCAAAAGGCCTCAAGCACATGTTAGTAAAGATAAGGTAAGTGTGAAATGCATGGCAACATCAGAAAAGAGCTTCTCTGCCGCCCTGAGAGCTTTCTGCCATGTTTCTCTGCCTGTGAGAAATGGCCGGGGGTCTGCCCTCTGTCTGAAGTGGGGCAGCCCAGAAGACTTCACCACTGAGTCTTTCTCCTTCATTAGTTTATTCTTCATCTCCCCCTCTTTCCCGTGAAAGAAGCCTACAATTCTTTTAAAATCACACAGCAGATAGTCTTCCAAGCACAGCTATGTGATATACTAAAAACTGGCTTGCAAGAGCAGCCAAGATTTTTCTGTGTTTTCCCTATTATTCACTTGGACTAATAGTTTGTTTAGACATACAAAGAAAGCATAGTATTTTAGATAAAAACATTATTTGGCACTATCATATATTTCTATGTTCAGATAGACACTAAATGCCCATGTCTCTATTTTCCCCTTATTTATCAGGAACGATATATTTTCTCCATGATCCAATATTCAAGATCCAAATAAGCTATGTTCTTTGTGATGATGCCTTAAAATTAAAAAAAAAAAATTTTGTAATGTGCAGAGTTAACTTTTAAAAAATAATATATATTATCATGTAAATAATATTTATACTTATTTAATACCTTATCTTGTTTTATTTACTTATATTTATATAATATTTAATATTATAAATATGTATACATATATAAAAATAAAATAATATAGAAGATATAAAATAAACCTTCACTCCACCAACCTAATCCCACTCAGTTTCATGCTAATAAATGTCTTTACAGAAGTGTTTTGGAATATATAAATTACCATCCACACACACTCACATTTATATAATTCATTTTCTTCATATGAGATAATCCTGTACTCTGTATATGCATATCAGTGTGTATATCTATATATACCTAATTCATTTTAACAGGCACAAATATTTTATTTTAGAAATGTATCATTATTTACCAATCCCATGGTTTTAGCCATTCAACCAAGCATTGATTTCTATGGGGATAGCTTCATATGTGTAATCAAATTCATTTTAGAATCCTGTGTTCTATTGTTAAAATATGAACATAGAGAAAAAGCATGACGCTCCTCACAGGATTTGCAGAGCTCGGTTAAGGATAAGACAGCAATGGAGAAGTGCTATAAAGCGGTTATTATGTTGCAATGACTCGACCCCACTGTCCTGTCACTTACAAATGAACCTTTTCCATCTTTTTTTTTTTTTAAAGTAAAGTTTTATTTCACACTTTTAAAAATAGACAAACTTAAAAATATTCACAATAGTATATTACTATGAATCTTAGAAGAGTAAATGCTGGTACACTCAATTTATATCTTAGGTTTTGAGTAGAATAATCAGTTATCAAGATGGAAATCTGAGCACTTGCTCTCTCTTTCCAAATTCCCGAAATTATTAAAGGAATTTAACATTAGGTAAGGAATGTGAGTCTTGCACATGCTTAGAAATTCAGGGAATCTGGACCAGATTAATGCACATGGGAATTAATTGAAAAACCTCATGATTCTCTGAGTTACAAAAGCATTTACAGTTTCAGATTGAAAGAGCGTATCAAGAGTGTATCAAGGGAAGCAGGAGTGACTCAGTCGATAGAGCCCCCGTTTACCATATGGGAGGCCCCGGGTTCGCTTCCCAGGGCCTCCTTGTGAGGGCAGGCCGGCCCGCGCAGCGCGAGGGGCTGATGCAGCGGGACCTCACAGCAAGGGGAAGATAAGCAGACACGGAGAAGACACACAGCGAACGGACACAGCAAGCACAAACAGCAAGGGGGGAATAAATAAATAAGTAAATAAATCTTTTAAAAAAAAAAAAAAAAGAGTGTATCAAGCATGAAGAGAAACTCTCCTGTACATACACTGATGACATCTGGAAGAATAAATAAGTGGGAATAGTCAAGAAATTTTCAAAATTTCAAAAAACAGCACTGATGTGGACACATTTTCCTTATTAGATATTATATTATTGCAAAACTACATTAATTGAAGAATACGGAAAGTACACAGGACCAGAGACACAAATCAATGAAACAGTTTGAAAAATAGACTCAAGCAAATCTAAAAGTGTAGTAGAGTCTATTTTAAGGGGCACTCCAAGTGAAAAGAGAATGGGTCATTCAATACAGGTTGTTGAATCTAGCAATTTGGGAATAAATGAAGTTAGAGTTTATCAGAATTGATTTCAGCCAAATTAAATATTAGAATGTAAGAACCTATACAAGCTCTAAGAGAAAATACAAAATTATAATGCATATAAGATTTGGGGTTGGAAAAGGATTCTATGAATGGCACCCAAGATAGAAACCCACAGTGGATATTATTAATAGACTTGCTTACATGAATTCAAATTTTCTATACACTTGATCTATCATAAATAGAATGGAAAGACAATGCTATGAGAAAAAAATTGGAAGAATAAATAATTTAAAAATTGGCATTCTTTGCATATAAGGAGCTCTTACAAATCCATAGGAAATGCTCCCTATAGGAAATAAAATGGGCATAGGGTGTAAACAAGTAATCTCAAAAGAAGAAATGCAAACGGTACATGAAGACTCTGAAAATGTTCAGGACCTCTGATGGAATTTTTCTAATCATCCCGCTATGTAGCATTTTGGCAGTTTGATATAGTTATGAATTCCAAAAATAGATATTGGATTATGCTTGTACACTGGTCTGCTCATCTGGGCATGACTAAGTTATGATTAGGGCTTTCATTAGGCCACATCAGTAGGGCATTGAGCCCGCCCCTTGGTGGGTGGGGAATCAAAGATAAAAGACATGGCAAAGGACAGAGTTGGTGTTTTTTGAGTTGGAGTTGTGATGCGGAGACTTGAGCTGGAGCCCCGGGAAGTAGTGTACAGAGGAGCTTGGTCGTGAGGAAGGAGAGAAGGCCCTGGGAAGAGAAGCCAGCCATTTGCCTGATAGTCTACAGCTGGCCTTGTGGCACAAAGCAAGCCTGAGCCCAGAGAAAGGCAAGCCCCGGGGAGAGAGGAACCCAAGAAGCCTGAACCCTGGCAAATGTTGGTAGCTGTCTTGCTCCAACACATGGCAACAGACTTTGGTGAAGGAAGAAACATGATTTATGGCCTGGTAACTGTAAGCTTCTACCCCAAATAAATACCCTTTATAAAGACCAACCAATTATTGATATTTTGCATCAGCACCCTTTTGGCTAATACACCATATTTTTGTTTATTCCAATTTTTATTATTTCCCATGTTTGCTATGTTAGAATTTTTCATAAAAGGACTTCACAGGGTGAAATCCCCATTGAATTTATTAGAAACTCTTTAGTTCTTTTTTAAACTTTTCTATTAGTTGATGCCATTTAAGTGCTGAATAGCAGAAGGTGAATTCATAGCAAAGGTCTGGACCCTTGCTACTGTATGCAGTGTAACCATATTGCAGTGAAGTACGAGCTCCATCAGGCATTTTGATATCCTGAAACTGATTCAAGGATCCCAGCTGAAGAGTCTCAGTTTTGCAACAGGGCACCTAAGGACCCAGGTAGGTTAGGAAACTTGTCCACAATTCCAGCTATTCCAGATGTAGTGATGCAGGAGGCTGCCTCTGAGACCGGGCGTCGCTCCATGAGCATGGGTTCTAAGCCAGCCGCAGAAGGAAGGCTTGGGCGAAAGTGTGATCATCTGTGCAAGGGGGACAACAATAGAAACGACCTCATGGGTTGTGGGGAGGATCAAATGCACTGATGAGGTCTTTGAACAGAGTCTGGCACATAGCGAGGACACATACATTGCTTGTGGCATGTCACACTTCCCATCTTTTCTCACCTTGGTCGTCGTCAGGCGGAGGACTAGCTCGCCTCCATCTTCACACACCTGTCCTTCACCCCGCTTTCCAGTCGGAGTCTGAGACCCTAAAGGGGAGACCATCTTGACTTTCCCTCAGGGTCTGGAGGCTGGCATAGGAATGCAGGGGGGAGGAGGTATGGATCAAGCCAGAAAACAGAGACTCGTTTAATCCGCTGTGTCCAAGGCCAAGCGTTATAATGCAAAGGTGCATCTGTATGTCCCACCTCCTTTCCGTCCCCTGTACCCTTGCCCTTTGCCATTACGACAGAGTCTCATATTTGATTGCGTGGAAAAGCTAATGAATTGGACTGTCCAACACAAACAGTGAACCCCAAGGTAAATCATGGCCTAAAGATAATAGTGCAATTACAAAAATGTGCTTTCATCAGTTGAAACGAATGTACCACAATAATGCAGGTGTTAATATAGGGTGGCATATGGTAACTCTGTATTTTATGCGTGACTTTTCTGTAAACCTACATCTACTCTAATTTAAGAAAAAGAAATAAACTCTAATGAGACCCCGAACATTTCCTGTGGAAAGAAGTAATTTACTGCATCCGTCTCCTTCAAGCCTGTAACTAACAGTGAGGAAACGACACCATAATTTTGTTTAGACTGTAAACCATGGATATTTGTATCTGTGTTTTAAAATATGTGGGGGAAAAAAGTAAAGCTCCTTCAAGTGGCATAGAAAGCTACATCGGGTAGGCTAGTAAAGTGAAATATTTACTATTTCTTGCAAATGAGAATGAAACATTTAAATCTGACCATCATAAGTTCTTTCCAGAAGAAACAAAGCTTGCACAGGCCTTTGTGCTTTGTCGCTTACTTTGGTTGTTGGAGAGACGGGACTGAAGGGGAGCAGAGGGAATGTGCCTGCCGCATCTATGCAGCTGGGAAAAAGCTAGAGCAACCTGGAGCAATGCAGTTGAGGGAGAATCTGAATTTTCATCCTGGAAACGTGAGAAAATCAGAGGTAGGTGCATGGCATAGCTCTGAGTTTAAAGGGTAAGGTTAGGCTCTAAATGGTGAGCACAGTAATAAAGTCTAGCGCAGGGAAATCTGGACCAATTCCAGATTTGATGCTTGGACCAGAGCTGGGCTAGTGGTCAAGGCCAGGCCCAGTGAGCAGCTGCTGGATGCTAAGGATGGGGTGGGGGGAGCAGGGGTGATGGTGAGAGCGTTTGTAGGATACTGGTGAGGGGAAGAAGTGAGGACCAGAGGAGAGGCCCCACAGCAAAAAGGCTCAGCGGTAGGGGCACATTAGTCACTGTGGACCCCTGGACTGCCAAGACAACATACATTAGGGTCAAACCAGAGGAATTAGGGCAATAGAACATGTTAGCTTGATAGAAGGGAACCAGTGAAGAGAGAACCACACAGAAGCTGCAAGTTTTTGGATTAAGCCAAGTCATTTTCCTAAACACTTCCAATGTGAGATGAGTCCCTGAGTCAAGTGATCTCTGGAAGCAACAACTCCTTAACAGGCAAAGAGGCTCAACGTGGGTCTATATCTTAAAATTTGCTCTATATTACTTTTGTCCCTAAAACTGTTATTTGTAGTTATAATTATTTTTTACAAATTGTGATTAATTTGCTCTGTGATCACTGCTCTGATCAAGAATTATATTTGTATTGAAAGAAAATCTTTACAAAATCCTCTGAGATTTATTAACTTCAGCTGGGAGTACCCAGGGTCGCTGAGCTGCCATGACCTAAGGCAGTGCTGTGTGGCTTCCAGCAGCTAAGAAAACCAAGGGACGGCCACGGCATATTCTAGGGCCATTGTCCCCCTCGTCCCCTAACTACCAGGTAGTCGTTAACTACCTGGGTTAATGCTTAACTGTCCCCACCGTATCCTGTAACCACCAATCCTCCCTCCGCACGTGTGTGAGCTGTCTCCGTTTTAATGGTACTTCCACTTTCACTTCGGATGCCCATGACTTGATCTATCCATTCTTTTCCATAAGAAGAAGTTGAGCTCTCCATTTTAATTAAAGCTTTTTAAGTATCAGCATCTATTTCTGTATATAAAAGTCGCAATTATATTACTAGAAATGAATTAAGTCTTAGCTTTAGGAATATTTTCTATGGAAATAAGGGAGAAGGGAAACATCTCTTTGGGAAGGATGAATTCCCTTCTGCATCACTCAGTAAATCAAAGCTATTTTGATAAGTTTTAATTGCTGCCTCACCCACCTGCTTCGTTTTATACAAAACCAGAATAACTTCCTGCTGCGTGGCCACATGGGCAAAGTGATTTCACCCACGTGTGCTTTATGGAAGTCTAAACAGACAGCTCACGTTTCTGGATTAAACAAGAACTCCTAAAATGCCTTCTGCTCTAGAATAAAAGAGAACAGAGATAGAAAGCATTCACGCTTTTTGGAGTGCCAAGTTTCTGATGGCTTCTGTGATGTCACCAGTCCCTTTTCACCTACCTCCATCTAGAGCAGGGGCTCTCAACCTTTACAAGATGCTGGTGCCTGGGCCCCGCCCTGGAGACGCTGAATTAATCGGGCTCCAGTGTGGCTGGGGCATCACTGGCAAGCACCGGCTTTATGCATACGTTTGATCAAATTCAAGTGCTACTTCTTCTCCCATTTTTATCAGCTCAGTTACTAGCCTGTTGAGACTGTATTTTCAAAAACAGAATGGGAATTCCAAATCAGATGTTTTATCAAGGCTCTAAGCTCCCCCTTCAGTGATTAGACAGTTCAATTTTAAACTAGTAAATGAGATTTCACACTCGCCGCTTGGGCTTTCGTGAACAAACTAGAGGTCCCTGACGCACAGCGAGTCGTCATCTGGCTGAAGCACAAACTCGAATGGGAAGAGCCACGAGGCTGGAGAGCAGGAGCACCCGCATGTCAGCTTGGTTTTGCAGTCTCTGCTTGTCAGGGACACGTTCATTTTCATGAAGTGATAAAAAGCTTTGTCTTCTGGCTAAAAATGGCCTCCAAGTGAGAAAGAAAATGGTGATGGTGAAAAGAGCAGTTAATTTGTGCTATGAAGGCACACCTCGAAAACAGCCCAGTTCCTGCAGGTCGTGTGTTTGACCTCCCCGGCCCCTGGCCCGCGCTTTTCAGGAGTCAGGCTGCCGTCATGTTGGCTCGCGCGTCAGGGGACCGGGCGGCCGCGTCTCGGCGGCCCCCTGCGCCCTGCTTGGCTCCCAGCTCCCGCCTCAGGCTCTGCTCACTTCACCGCGGGGGCTGCTGGGAGCCTGGGCGCCACCAGCCTTCCTTGGCGCAATGAGGGAGGTTTGGGAGCCAAAGGTCCATTTACAGCCCCATCCTTTGGTTCTCCACAGAATCCCAAGCCGAGTATGTGAGAGGATACCCTGAGGATGTAAGAAAATGACAATGTAGGCAAAGGAACATGAAAAAGGAGGCAGATCATGGCTGTTCTTGGAGTCTAAGGAAAAAGACAGTAGTCTGCATCCACATTCAGGGGACGGAACAGTTCCTAGAAGGAACAAACCCACAGGCCCGCAGGGGCAGTGTGTTCCACCTACCCCTGAGCCAGCTCAACGCTCCCTTTACCTTCGTGGTCAAGCCACGTGGCCGAGCTGGGGTCTTTATAACGCCATTCCAAACGACACAGCCCCCAGCCCCTTGGCGAAAGAGAACCGGCAGAAGTTAGGAAACGACAGTTCTTTGTTTTTCACAGGGCTGGGCCCCTCTAATTTTCTCTGGAGGCAGAAGAGAAACTTTCAAGACACACACTGTCACTCCGTCATCTCCATCTGCGTGAGCCTAGAAATTACAGGAGCATGTCATGTGCCCGCCCCCCCAATTATGCCTCTGAATTCAGGGGACAGTTAAGCTACTAGGAGATATTTCCTGGGAATGCCAAGGGTCTTCCGAATGGCAATGATATGGGACAGAGAATATCCCTATCACTGTGACCCAAACTTTCATCATGGGGACAGTGGGGGTTTTACAGTGTCCCACCAGGAAAGAGCACCCCCAGACCCCTTTAGGCAGATACCCCGTCCCCAAGGTTTCACTTTCATGGAATTGGATTAAAAATCTCTCCCTCCTTCAGCCATGCAGCCCCTCTCCACCATTCTCTCTCCCTTACTGACCTCCCTCGCCCCACCCCCATTCCTCCCAGCTGAAAATGGTCAGGTGAGACCGGCCAAAGGACCTGCAGCTCTATGCCCACCCCCACCCCTGTCTTCCCTTGCTCCACACAGAGGGAAAGCTAGAAAATGCCCTAGGAATTACCATTGTTCTTTCTCTGTTTTCAGTTCTGGCGAATATAATTCTCCCAGGTACTGTACAAATGAACGTGATCTTGCTCTGCAGTTGTCTCTGGAATGGATGTTTTCTGTCCTCGCTAGATTTGATTTTCTCTGTAGCTGGATGCTACATATGGAAACTCACACTTAATTAAATGCATGTTGGATTAAAGCAAGAGTAGTTAATTTTCAAAAACTACCAGTTTATTTAGCCATTGCTTTGAAGCATGATTTTGTGAATGGTCCCAACATATTTTCCATCTCTACTAATGACAAAGAGAAAATGCATGAGTTTCAATTAAAACAGGAGAGATTAAAATTAGGTTTCTCCTTTTTCATTTTTAAAATCAAATGTTATTATTACTCTAACCTAAAATTAAAATATATTCACTGCAAAATCCTGAAACTTTACAAAAATATAAAAAAGCAGAAAATACAAGTCATGGCACCTTTTCATGAAGATACTACCAGCGTTTGACTGTAATATAACAGTAACCATGTTAAAGAAGTAACCTCTTAATCATACTTTACCAAAGAGTTTTTAAAAGATTTTTATTAAACTTTTAATTTTGAGATAAGTATTATCTCATGCACTTTTGCACAAAATTGTAAGAAATAATACAGAGTGATTCAGTGTAGCCTGCTTTAGTTTGCCAGGCTGCTAAAAGCAGATTCTGTGGAGTGTGTTGGCTTTAACAATGGGAATTTATTAGCTAACAAGCTTACTGTTCTGAGGCTGTGAAAATGTCCAAAGCAAGGCATTATCAAGATGATGCTTTATTCCTGAAGACCAGCTGCTGGTGATCCTGGACCCCTCTGTCACACGGCAAGGCACACGGCAGTGTCTTTTTCCTGGATTGGTCGCTTTCAGCTTCTTGCTTCCATGGCTTTCTCTCTCTCTCTCTGTGTTCATCCCATTCATAGAGGACTCCAGTAAGAGGATTCAGACCCACCCTGGGCCATGCTTTAACTGAGGTAACCTCATGAAAACCTACTTACAATAGGTTGACACTCCCAGGAATGGATTAGTTTTAAGAACATGAATTTCTGGGGTACATACAGCTTCAAACCACCCCACACACTTTATCCAGTTTTCCATCATCTTGCAATGCTGTTGTACACTATCACAATCTGCATATCGACACTGATCCAGTTAAGATGCCGAATATGTCATCTCTACAGGATCCTCATGTTGCCTTTTTATAGCCACACTAACTTCCTTTATGATATCTGCAGGGTCTGTAGTAAGGGCCCCTGTTTCATTCCTGATCTTAGTAATTCGTGCCTTCTCCATTTTGTTCTTTGTCAGTCTTGGTAGAGGTTTGTCAATTTTATTGAGTTTTTTTTTTCAAAGAACCAAGTATTTGTTTTACTGTTTTTCTCTATTTCTGTTTTCAGCATAATTGATTTCTGCTCTTGTCTTTATTATTTCTTTCTTTCTGCTTGTTTGGGTTTATTTTGCTCTAGTTTTCTAGGTCTTAAAGTATGTATTAGTTTCCTAAGGCTGCCATATCAAATTACCACAAGCCCAGGGACTTGAAACAGCAGACCTTTATTCTCTCATGCTCGTGGAGGCCAACAGCCTGAAACTAAGGAATCTGCAGGGCTGGTCCCTCTACAGGCTCTGAGGGAGGCTTCAGTCCGCACCTCGTTCCTGGCTTCTGGTGGCTGCCAGCAACCTTTGGTTTCCTTGGCTTAGACCCTCATACTTCCAGACTCTGCCTCCATCTTCAATGGCCTTCTTCTCTGTGTGTCTCAGGGTCTCAAATCTCCTTCTTGTTTCTCTAATAAAGACACCAATCATTGGATTTAAGGATCACCCTAAATTCAGGATGATCTCATCTCAAGATCCTTAACTTAATTACATTGGCAGAGACCCTAATTCCAAATAAGGTACTGGGGTATAGGACATGGATATATCTTTGGGTGGGGTGACCCACTACAAGGTGGGAGCTTAGATAATTGGTTTGAGACTTTCCTCCATTCTAATGTGTACATTTAGTGCTCTAAGTTTCCCTCTTAGCACTGCTTTAGCTGTGTCCCACAAATTTTGATATGTGAAATTTTCCATTTCATACAGTTAAATATATTTTCTGATTTCCCTTAAGACTTCCTCTTTGACTCAGATTATTTAAAAATGTGTTATTTACTTTACAAGTATTTGGAGATTTTCCTGTTATCTTTCTGTTACTGATTTCTAGTTTGATTCCATTGTGATCAGAGAACACATTCTGTATGATTTCAATATTTTGAAATTTGTTAAGGTTTGTTTTAGATTCAAGATTTATTACATCACAAGGTTCTTCCTGGTATATGTTGTATGGGTGTTTGCAAAGAATGTTTATTCTGCTGTGCTTGGGTGGAGCATTCTATAAATATCGATCATATCCTGTTAGTAGATGATGTTGTTGAATTACTCTATATTCTTGCTGATATAGTTGTTGTAATAATTGTTTAAAGAGGGATGGTGGGGAATGGATGTGGCTCAAGCAGTTGAGCGCCCACCTCCCACATGGGAGGTTCCAGGTTTGGTTCCCAGTATCTCCTAAAGAAAAAAACAAACATACAATGAGCATAAAACAACGAGCAAAACAAACAAACAAACAAACAAAAACAACAACAACAAGTAGACAATGAGTGCAAACAACAAGCAAAAACAATGAGCAAACAGAGGAGGGAGCCATCTCGGGGGCAGGGGGGTAGGGCTGGGGAGAGGAATGGTGAAGTCTCCAACAATATTTATGGATTACTCTATTTCTTCTTTCATTTCAGTCTACTTTTGCTTCACATATTTTGCAACTCTGTTGTTTGGTGCAACCAAAATTTAGGAATGCTATGTCTTCTTAGTAGATTGGCACTTTTATCATTATCTAATGTCTCTCTTTGTTTCTGGTAATTTTCTGTGCTCTAAAGTCTACTTTATCTGATACTAGAATGGCTACTCCTGCTTTCTTTTCATTAATGTTTGCATGAAATCTCTTTTTCCATCCTTTTACTTTCAGTCTGCTTATATCATTGTATTTGAAGTGAATTTCTTATAGAGAACATATAGTTGGATCATGTTTTTCAATCCACCCTGCCAATCTCTATCTTTTAATTGATGTTTTTAGACAATTTATATAAAGTGTAATTATCGATATGTTAAAGCTTAAGTTTGAAATTTTTTGTTTTCTGTTTGTTTCATTTTCCATTTCTCTGTTTCTTTTTTCCTGCCTTTCTGCGTGTTACTGGAACATTTTAGAACTCAATTTTTATTTAACTGTAGTGTTTTTGAGTGCATTTTTAATAGCTTTTTAGCAGTTACTCTAGGTATTGCCTTATACATACATAACTTTTCACATACTACTGGTGTTGGCATTTTACCAGTGCCAGCAAAATGTAGAAACCTTACCTCCCTTTATGTCCCTTTACTCTCCGCAATTTATAACATAATTATGTTAGGTGTCCTTTCCCTGCATTTAGGACCATATCAGACAATGTTATAATTTTTGTTCCAACCACCTTGTGACAGTTTGAATTTGGTGAATCCAAAAAAAAGATTTTTTTTTTTTTTTAACTAACCCATTTCTGCAGGTGTGAGACCCTTTGATTGCATTAGATTCAGTTAAGGGACCTTGATCAGATCACTTGATTAGATTGCTTTTGATTGGGCTATGCCAGTGAGGCATGAGTCAGGTTGGGTCTCTGCCCTCTTACTGGAGCTTTATATAAATGGAGACACAGAGAGAAAGAAGACACACAGGAAAGGGAGCTCTGCCGTTTTGATCCTGCCATGTGAGAGAGAGGACTCAAGGATTGCTGGCAGTCAAAGCTGAGGCACAAAGCCCCCAAGAGGCTAGGCCCATGGAGCAGCTCAAGACTGAAGAGAAAAGCCGTGTGTCTGATCTCCCCCAGATGGGCTCATGGAGAAAGTGGAGCAGCTGAGGCTGAGAGAGGAGGCCCAGAAAGAGATATACGCCTGATTGCCCACAGCTGAGTTCCAGGAGAGAGTAGATTCTGTAGGGGAAAGCAGGGACTTTGGCAGAGATTAGCTGCCATCTTGCCTTACCATGGGGCAGGACACCAGCATCACCAGTAGCTGACTTTGGTGAGAATGCATCTCTGATAGTGCCTTGATTTGGAAATTTTCACAGACTTGAAACTGTAAACTTTTACCCCTAATAAATTTCCCGTTATAAAAGGCAATCCATTTCTGGTATTTTACATTGGCAGCTTTTGGCAAACTAAAACACATCTGATGAGAAATCCACTGTCATTCAAATGATATTTTTCCCTACAGATAAAGTGTTGTTTCTCATTCCCTGCCTTCAAGGTTTTTGCTTTGTCTTTAGTTCTCAGAACTTTGACTATGATGTGTTTTGGTGTGGATTTCTTTGGGTTTATTCTATTTGGGGTTCACCCACCTTCTTGAATCTATAGGTTTATCTCTTTTGTCAAATCTGGTAAGTTTCCAGCCATTATTTTTCATTACTATTTCAGGATCGCCCTCTTTCTCCTCTCCTTCCAGGAGTTTGATGACACAATATTAGATCTTTTGTTATATTCCCACAGATCTCTTAAGAAGAGTCTCTGTTCATTTTTTTCCTTTCTGTCCATTTTCTCTCTGCTGTTCAAATTTGTTAGTTTCTATTATTCTGTCTTCAAAATCATGATGCTATCCTCTGTCTTCTCCATTTTACTGTTGGGCCCATTCACTGAATTTTTTATTTTGATTATTGCATTTTTCAGTTCTATACTTTCTATTTGGTTCTTCTTTATATCTTCTTATTGTCTGCCAAGACTTTCAATTTCTTTGCTGAGATTTTAAATTTTTGTTTCAAGTGTGCTTATAAATGCTAATTGAAGCATTTTCTGCTGCATTTTTATGGTGGCTGCTTTAAAATTTTTGTCAGATAATTCTAATATCTCTGTCGTTTCATAGTTGATATCTATTGATGTTGTCTTTTTTAAAAATTATTAGAGAAATTGTGGGTTTACAGAACAATCATGCATAAAATACAAGATTCTCATACACCACCTCACCATCAACACGTTGTATTGGTGTGGAACGTTTGTTACAATTGATGATAGCACTTTTTGTAATTTTTTACAAAGCAGGAGTAGCCAGCTTTTATTGAGAGATTCCATGTTCTAAGCACTGTGTGAAACAATTTACAGGGATTACTTCATTTAAACCTCATTTAAAACACCAAATACACAGGACTGTGAAACATGTTCTATTATCGTTGTTATTATTATTTTTAATTAGAGAAATTGTAAGTTTACAGAAAAATCATGTAAAAATACAGTTTTCCCATAAACTTCCCAATTATTGACACTTTGCACCAAAATGTCACCCTTGTTGCAGTCAATGAAGGAATATTAAAATAGCACTATTAACTATAGTCCGTAGTTTACACCAAGTGTATTTTTCCCCACATACTGTCCTATTATTAACATCTTGTAATAGTATCATATATTTGTTATAATGAAAGAACATTCTTATACTTGTGCTATTCACCCCAGTCCATCATCCAAAACAGATTTCACAGTTATACAGTCCCCTGTTTTATCTTCTTTCATTCTAGTAACATTCAAGATCCAAAACTTCCCTCATCAACCACATTCCCATACATAATTCAGCATTGCTAATTATACTCACAAAAATATGCTACCATCACCACCATCCATTTCCAAACCTTTACAATCACCCTAAAGAGAAATTCTGCACAAATTAAGCATATTGATGTTGTCTTTTTTTTTTTTTTTCATTCATTTCAATTCTTTCCTGGTTCTTGATATGACAAGTGATTTTTGACTGAAATCTGGCCTTTTTGAAAATTAAGTTATGAGACTCTGGATTTTCTTTAAGCTTTCTGTTTTGGCTGGCTTTCTCTGATACTGCTCCAGCCTGGGAAGCAGTGGGTGGAAGTAGCTCCTCATCATTGCTACTTGGGGGTAGAAGTCCCGGTTTCTCACTTGGCCTCCATTGACACCTGAGGCGGGGGGGGACTCCTCATTACTGTTGGGCATAGGTGGGAGTTCCATCCCTCCATCAGGCTTCCACTGATATCTCCCTGTCTGGAAGTGATAGGGAGATCCTTGTTACTGCTACCTAAGGAGTCTCCATTGACACAATGTGGAGCGGGTGAGGGTGGCCTTGTTACTAAAGGGCAGTGGCAAAAGTCCTGACACTCTGCTAGACCTCATCTGACACCATCCCGGCAGCGAGGGGGAGGGGGAGGAGTCCAGGCTCCCCAAATGGTCCCTTTGACATTGCTGGGCCGGGGTTGGGGGGATCAGTACAGCCTGGTGAGTGTGGAAGCTTAGTCTCATTTAGTCCTCAGGGCCATCTATTCTAGGGAACTAGAATGTCATGGCTAGCCCCTCACCCTATCCCCCTTTTCCTCCCTCTCTAACGCCCTCCTGAGGTTTGTGTGTATCATTCCATGATTTTTTGTATGTTTAATACATATATATTTATTCATAAATAACATATATACATATACATGTATGTGTATGCACATGCACATTTTAAATATATATCATTATACTGTTCTTTCTTTGGCAAGTTGCTTTTTTCATTCAACATCATTCTTTGGGTAAAAGTTGATATATTCATTCATTTAAATTGCTAAATAAATTTTCATCACCTACATCTAATAATTTTATCCACTTACCTACTTAGGGACAGGTTTTTTCTACTTTTCTAGAAGAAGTACTTTTGACATGTCTGCTTCTGCATAAAAGGGACAGTTTCTCTGGGGTGGATACCTAGAAGTAGAATTGTTCTATAAGAGGATATGGGCACCCCCAGCTTTCCTAGCTACTATATTGAAGAATTTGCTTTCCAAAGTGATTATTCATTATTTCAACATAGATTATTTTGGTTGTCTGGTATATGCCAGGATCTGTTCTAGGCACTGGGTGTGTTACATCTAGGTATAAACAAAAGAGACTTATTTCCTGCTTTTACACTATAAGAGCTTACACTGTAGACTGGTGTAGCCATTGGGCAGTTTGATATAGTTATGAATTCCAAAAATGGAAATTGGATCATGCTTGTAAATTGGTCTGCTAATCTGGGCATGATTAAGTTATGATTAGGGCGTTAACCGGGCCACATCAGTAGGGCGTTGAGCCCCACCCTTTGGTGGGTGGGTGAATCAAATATAAAAGGCATGGCAAAGGACAGAGGGAGCAGTTTTTGATGTTGGAGTCTTGAGCTGGAGCCCCGGGAAGTAAGAGAGCTTGGTCGTGAGAAAGGAGAGAGGGCCCCGGGATAGAGACGAGCCAGTCGCCTGAGAGTCTACAGCTGGCCTTGTGGAGAGAGGCAAAGCCTAGAGAGCCTCATAGTCTACAGCTGACCTTGTGGAGGAACCAGGAGCTAAGCCCAGAGAGAAATGCAGTCCGGGAAGAGAGGAACCCAAGACGCCTGAACCCCGACAAACGTCGGCAGCTGTCTTGCTCCAACATGTGGCAATGGACTTTGGTGAGGGAACAAACTTATGCTTTATGGCCTGGTAACTGTAAGCTTCTACCCCAAATAAACACCCTTTATAAAAACCAACCGATTTCTGGTATTTTGCATCAGCACTCCTTTGGCTGACTAATACAACTGGGAAGAAAGGAAATAAAGAAAAATAGAAAACATTAGGTAGAAATAAGTGTTTTGAAGAGTGAAATAAAGTATAAGGGGGAGAGAGAGCAGTTGAGTTTGGAGTGGGGTGAGGGGTGGATATGATGCTATATTTTAAGGAGGGTGGTCAGGAAAGACCTGTCCAATAAAGTACTGTTTGGTCAGATTCTGGGTATTATTTGAGGGTAGAGCTGGTAGAACTTACTGATGGATTGGGTGTGGGGTGTGACAGAAAGAAGAGTCAAGGCTACTTCAAAGTTTTTGGACAAACAGAATTTCCACTTAATGTGGGAAGAGCAGACTAGGCATCTCGTATTTGAGAGACTTACTGGATATCGAGGTGGGGAGAGTATTCATTTCAGATTTTCCAGACAATCCAGGGTTTGGGGCCTGAGCAACTGGAGTTGCCATTTATTGGTTTCATTAATTTACATTTCCCACTGGCCGTGTATAAAAGCTTCTGTTTCAATCAACACTTCAGCCCTTGATGTTATCCAACTTATTTTTGCCAGTTGGAGAGCTTCAAAGTGGTCTCATCATTTTAATTTGCAGTGTCCTGATCCAGTGATATTGAGCTTCTTGTATTATGTTTAATGGCCGCAGGTGTTTTCTCTTTTTGTGAATTGCCTGTTTGTTTTTTTCTATTTTATTCATTGATTTTTAGGTTTTTTGTTGTTGTTGATGTTGTTGCTTTTTTCCCATAGAATAGTCTTTTATTGGTCACCAACATGCCAGACGCCAGGGATATAGCACTAAACAAAAAGCAAAGGACCCTGCTTGCCAGGTTACAATCTCCAACTAAAAATCATCTAGGGGTCTTTTGGCTTGCCTCTCCTCACAGAGCTTCTCCCAACTCTAGAGCCATAATCTCAGAGGAAGGTAGCTTTCCTGGTATCACAAATCTGAAAAAAGGGTACCTTTAATCAAGAGGCAAGAAGTCATGCAAATAGATACTTTCCAAAGGAGTAACAGACCAGCAGTTTGCTCCACCAGCTGCCTAGAATTTCACATCTACTCATTTACACATCCCTTCAGAAAGTCTAAAATTACGCTCATTTTACAGGGGACAGGGAATTTAAAAAGACTTCAGTCTTGTGTGAACCTGTTTGAAATTAAAGGACACGCTATGAAGCACTGTGAGGTCAGCGTCAGTGTTACTTTTCCTCCTTTTACCACCACCCAGACCAGTGCTCAGATCTGATGGCAAAGGGACCCAGAGGGTGACTTTCAGTGGTTCTTATAAACTCTGAATAGAAATCCTAAGTGCTTGTACCCATCACCAGTCTTGTGCCAATCTGTGGTTTGTCTTTTCACTCTATTTCTAATAATTTACTCACTCAGTCATTCTGCCTTAAATAATATAAGAATATTATTTCCATAACCTCCATCACCAATGAAGAAATAGGGCAATTAACACTTCTTTCTACCATTCCTTCCCCTTCTACCTGTCTAGTTTTTTATATTCTCTTGTATTTTTGATGTAGCATATTATAGTCATAGTATTTTCCAATGTCCTTTTTTTTTTTTAACAATATATTTGCAATATAGTATTTTCACAATGTACATTTGCAATGTAGTGCTTTTCTTTCCTGGATTATAACATTTACATTCTGTATTACAGCAATAATTATCACAGTTGTCTAGTCTCAGTTCTATGTTTAAATTGTTTCAATTTTACTATCAGTCCCTTTATATTTATTTTGAATCACTTCTTAGTAGATTTCACTATCATATCACAGCATTATTTTGGGGAAAGATGATATATTTCCTGAGTCTTTACATATTTGAGATGTATTCCTGCTGCTTTTATTTATGGATGTATTTATTGTTTGTTTGTTTTAAAATTTTTATTAGTTTTCCTGTTGCTTTTAAATGTGAATGACAGTGTGGTTATGATATTGTCACATTCTTTTTTTTTTCCTCCAAAACCCTTTTCCTATCAGTTAATGCTGAGAAGAATTGTGAGGTCGGTAATGTTTTTTCCTTTAGGTCAGAGGTCAGCCAACGTTTTCTATAAAGGGCCGGAGAGAAAATATTTCAGGTTTGTGGTCATACGTCTCTGTCTCAATCACTCCAGTCTGTGCTGTGGCACTAAAGCAGCCACAGGTGGTTCATGAATTAACCTGTGTTTCCTTAAAACTTTATTGACAAAAGCAGGCCACAGACAGCATTTGGCCTGTGAGTAGTTTGCCAACCCCTGCTTTAAATGATTCACTTAGATTTGCTTATAGCATTTCCTTTTTTCAACCCAAAGCTCAATAACCTTCCCCAAATAATTATTCTCTTTTAATATTTCCTGACACATGGTAAGTTCTTTTAACCTTTGGTATTGCAAGAAAATTTTCTCACATTTCACATATCAGTGACATGCGATATGTCACTGATTTGGTACAGGCTAAGTTCCTGAACCAAAAAGATCTTAAAAATACAGTAGAACTTACATAGTGAAGTGGCACTAGATAGAAAGTTTTATCATTTTCATGTAACAATCCAGAAATAGGCAATTCAGGGCTGCTACACTGTGTCAGCACCAGTTCTCACTCCCTCCAGTAGAATTCCCAGGTAAAATCTAGGACACCCAGTTCAATTTTGTATCTAATGGTAATATCGCACAAGACATGCTGGCACTGAAAGACTGTTTCTTGTTTATCTGAAATTCAGATTGAACTTGGCACCCTTTATTTATTTTTATTTGTTTGTTTGTTTTACTGGATACATATAAAATTTTTTTGAATTATACAATATGTTACACAATATATTTGGTTCATAGTAACACAATCATACAGTATTTGTCCTTTTGTATCTGGCTTGCTTCGCTCAACATAATGTCCTCCAGGTTCATCCATGTTGTCATATGCTTTACGACTTCATTTCTTCCTGCAGCTGCATAATATTCCATCGTGTGAATAGACCACAGTTTGTTTATCCATTCATTGGTTGATGGACACCTGGGTTGTTTCCAACTCTTGGCAATCATGAATAATGCCGCTATGAACATCGGTGTGCAGATATCTGTTCATGTCACTGCTCTCAGTCCTTCTGGGTATATACCCAGTAGCAGTATTGCAGGGTCACGTGGCAAGTCTATATTCAACTTCTTTAGGAACCGCCAAACAGTCCTCCACAGTGGCTGTACCATTCTGCATTCCCACCAACAGTGAATAAGTGTTCCTATCTCTCTGCATCCTCTCCAACACTTGTAGTTCTCTGTCTTTTTAAAAGTGGCCATTCTGATAGGTGTGAAATGATATCTCATTGTAGTTTTGATTAGCATTTCCCTAATCATTAGTTATGTTGAGCATTTCTTCATGTGTTTTTTTTTTTTTTTTTGCCATTTGTATTTCTTTTTTGGACAAATGTCTATTCGAGTCTTTTGTCCATTTTTTAATTGGGTAGTTTGTCTTTTTATTGTTGAGTTGTAACATCTCTCTATATATCCTGGGTATTGAATCCTTATTGGACATGTGATTTCCATATATTATCTCCCATTGAGTTAGCTGCCTTTTTAACCTTTTAACAAAGTCCTGTGACGTGCAAACGTGTTTAATTTTGAGGAGGTCCCATTTGTCTATTTTTTCTTTTGTTGCACGTGCATTGGGTGTCCCTCTATTTATATTTGCTAAATCTGATAACGCTAATCACCAACCATCATGAAGGGGGAAGGGACAAGGAAGGCATGTGCTCAATTCTTTTAAGGGCAAGACCTCTGGAGCAACACACATTTCATTGCCTGGAATTTAGTTATATGGCCTCACTGGTCAGAAGGCAGGCTGGGAAATGAGGTCTAGCCTGCTGAGCATGTGCCCAGACAAATCTCTGGCATCAGGAGAGAAGGAGAGAACAGACATTGGGGAGCATTTAGCAGTCTGCCCATATCCTGGAATACTTTCAAAGTTTCATTAGTTCTAAACTCTGTATCAGACATCAATTTCTTTAAATTGGATTTCTTTACTTGTCCTCCATCTATTTCATCTCCTGACTAGTCACTCTAATCTCTTTGTCCTTTACCTTTGGATTTGATGTGCTTTTGTAAATCCTGTCACCTATCTGTCAGATATTTCTTCTTATCCCTTCTTACTTATAATTCATTTATTCCTTCTCCAATGGTTTTACTCCTGAATTTCTTCCCTCAGCTCTCCCAGCTCCTTTTGCATTTTACTCATTCTCAGATCGTTTCACATTTGATCACCTTCATTTACTTAAGGGTGTGAAACATTTGTCTCTAATTTTCTTCTCTTCACTGGAGCTCCTCTTCTTCCATAATGGATTCCTTAGAATAATATTGTTTCTTTATTTCATCTTTCCCCCCAGAGTTTAAAATGCTTATATCAGCATTTAAATCTCCTTCCTACTCATTGTTAATCAGAATATGCTGTCTAGATTTGATATGCAGATTAAAAACAGGCTGGATGGATTACCTTTGAGTTCCTCTGGCTTCCTGCTGGATTCAGCCGATGGGGAGCCACAGCAGGAGACTGAAGAAGGTAAGAGAAGGGGCTCATAGAATGTGGTATGAGATTGGGTCCCTTCCATAGTTAAATGCTTACTTTTTTCTGTTGATGGGGCAAATTTTTAAAAATTGAAAGAAAAAAATAGTAGAAAAGTTATGCAAACCTTCATCTATCCTATTTAAGCCCAGATGTGAATTGTCACATGTTATCCTGCAATCTATTCCTATCTCATGGAAGAAACTTTGTTCAGTTGACTTTTGGATTAGTAAGGAATCCAGGCAATTATCAAATAGAGGGGTGGAGTCTACACTGCTAGGGAGTATTGCTAGATACCAAGGGTTTCACTGAATCAAGGAATGGAGAGGCTTTTAGATTCTGTCCTACTCCATCCCATGAAGATGAAAAAGCAGGCTAGGACATTTTTTCATTCTGATGAAAAAGTTTTTGTTGCTCTGCATTAGTTCTGTAATATCAGAAGTCAATTTCTAGGGAGCGGAGTTGGCTCAAGTAACTGGGTGCCTCCCTCCACATGGGAGGTCCTGGGTTCAGTTCCCAGTGTCTCCTAAAAGAAAATCGACAGAGAGCAAACGAGGGAGGGGGAGAAATAAATAAAAAAATAAATCTTTTTTAAAAAAGTCAATTTCTGGCACAGTTTCCTAGTTCCAAGATGATAAAAACATACTTCATTTCAGTTCTCCAGTTGTAACATGGGTTTCTACCCAGATTGCAAAGTATTTTCACAGAGTGTTCCAGCTCATGTTTTCTTGGGTGGGTGGAAACACTTTAAAAACAGGTCCCATATTTTTAAGGAAAATTGAAATACTTATAAATGAAAGTCATGATTCTTAGGATAAAATAAAAACGTGTACCATGCACTATTTTATTCATTTTTTTTCTCTTAAACTATGGAAATAGATTCTTAATAAGGCTGATGAATGTGACTACCATTTTAATTATGGAGATGCTGGTGCTGAAAAATAATTGAGTCCCATAGAAAATATTTAATACAAATTTATGGGTAAACTAGGGGCTGAAATTTTAGAATTACTGCCAAAATGCAAATGATATTTTTAGCATGGTGTCGTAGCCAAAAAACATAGTTCATTCTTCAGAGCTGAGGTTAAGTAAGGAGGTAAAACATGGCATTTATAAAAGCTGAATTACACACCAAGAGTTTGTGGCACCTTGATAATTTATACTTTTTGTTTTAGGCATAATTGCACAGACATGTACATATATCTCCCTCTGATCCAGAGAGCTGCTGCTGAGCGGGATTTCTTAAGGTATAAAGTAATTATCAATAATAGTGACATAATATTCCTTTCTTGAATAATTTTGTAGTAATTTCTACATTGTATAAAGCTATGCTAGGTATCATGGAGGTCTAAAAAGAAGTAAAAGCCTCAGGAATCTGTCCGAGAGACTTAAAATCTACACTGAAAAGGGATAAAATATATAGTAAAAACAAACGTAAGATTATTTATGATCACATAATTAATTAATGCTGGAAAAACAAGCAGCATACTAATCCAGAGGAAGAAAAGAGTCCTATAAGCTAGAATAGAGAAATTATTCAAGACTATTTATTTATTATGCGAGTGGCACTATGCTAGACGCTGTATACGCTTAATTAAAGAGCCTCAGTACCCTCTGGCTTAGAAGTTCATAATCCCAGACAGATAGCAATCATGTGGGCAGAAATAATAAGTCATATATTTAACAAATGCAGAACAGTAAGTTACTAAATCATTTGCATTATCAATTTAATAGGAGTGATGAAGGAAGAAGAATTCTAGAAATTTTTTGTGTGTGTGGCGAACCATTCCCTTCTGTCAATTACAATGTTAAAAGTCTTCCTAGAGAGGTGAGATTTCTAAAGTTATTCAGTTTGACACAAAAGCATTTTTCAAAGAAATATTAGTAGATATGCCTTTTTGGTAGTATGTGACTAAGAAATCAATTCCATAGTGTTTTCCTAGGCAAAAAAAGAAGAAGAAAAAAAAAGCTTACACTTCCAAAGGGCGTTCATTGATCTTAATTGCCTCAGACACAGTTTTGCTATTACTTGATCTCAAATTACAAATTTTACCTGTAGAATTCACTGGCAAACACTCATGCCTCTAAGAATTTCCAAGTTCTATATTCAGAGTCCAAATCATCCATAGATTATACCAGAATAACCTTAGAACACAGGCTAGGCCACTTTGGTTCTATTTCTGGCTCTGACATTTTTCCTTGATATGGTTCACTAATCTTATTATATAATTAACAGACCCCAAATTTATGTTATGAGGATATAGTTCCCATCTTTAAAAATGCCTTGCCTACAGTGGGTGACTTATAGTGCGCAAGGTGGTCTTGTATATTTATTAGCTATACTCTAAAGAGGAAAATGTCAGTCGTGCAAGGTAAGCAAGCTAGAATTAGTTCTTGCTTATCCGTGGTCTTTGGGATAAGAACTATCAATATATCAACTGTGAAACCCAGAGTTAATTCCAAATCTCCTTTCAGTTACTATGTACCCAAACCTATTGTTTCACCAAATCTTTCCCAGGAGCTGTTAACAAGTAGCACATGATTTAAGTCTGGCTCTTTTCCTTTCCCTTGCCCTCCCTCTGGTGGAGGTGCTAATGAGTAAAATGCCCAAGGTGGGCAGTGAAGACAAGGCCAAGGGCTGGGTCACCCACCAAGGGCACTGTCAGCCTTTGGAATGGAGAAGGGCTTGCTGTTTTCTGCCATTTTCCGGTTGCCTAGCAGGCTTCTAGATTGGTCTACTCAGGATGCATCAAATGATTATTAGTTGGATAGTATTATTGCTCATGCCTTCAGGAAGGAAGAGACCTAAATCTTCACTGGATTAATATGTTCCTAATAAATATCAATTTAATGTCATAAAATGGGGTTCCTGTTGAGGAAACAGGGTAAACTCCTGCTTCATAATAATATTTTAATCAGAGTGATGTTTTTATATTTTTAAATATATTTTAAATCCTTTACATTGATCACCTCATTTGATTCTCCCAAAAGCCCAGCCAGATAGGAGAGGTGTCATCACACTTGGAGGTCCTCAAGCACGAAGCGATTTAATACAGTATAGGACCAGGACTCAGGTTTCCCAAATCTCAGTTATATGTTCTTTGCCCTTCTTTGCCAGGCAGCCTAATACATATTTTTACACATAATAGCAATAGTTCCCAAAACATCCCCAAATTTTGGAAATGTCCCTAAAGGTCTGAGTTCCTAATGGACTATGTAATCTCTGTAAAACAGAGACCATAATCCTATCAACCCCAGGAGTAGGGCTACACCAGTTTTTACACCCAAAGCAGTGCTCAGCACGCAGTCAGCTGTGGTAAATGTGCGCTATTACTTTTTGCTGTTGGTATGACACCATGTCAATGGCAGCACGGAGCTGAAAGCATGGCCTCTGGAGCCAGACCACCGGAGCTGGAACGCCTTATTCACTGAGCCACGCGTGCAGCTCCCAGGGGACTGCCTGGCAGGTAGGAGATGCTCTACAGGTGGGAGTCGGGGTTGTTACTCGGTAGCTCTACTACTCTGACACATAAGCATTAATCTGCTCCTGGCTATACGGAAAATGACCGAGCTGGACCTCTTCATAGAAATATGGCCTCTCTAGGCTGTTATATTTCCACGATTCCTAATTTTTTTTTAAACCTCCTTTCCTTGTCTCCCTCCATGGCCAGTATTTATTCTCCTTTACCAAACTGAAAGCCGTTTCTCAAAATCACCATTTAAGAAAATTTCTATGACGAACATTTTCAGCCTAGATGCCCCAGCTGCGGGGTGGCCAGCTTAAACCAGGCAGCACTTGCCTCTGCGAGGCTTTGTGCCCGGCGCCCTGGAGCCCAGCGGGACGTGCCCCTGGGGCCCGCCGGAGGCGCACCGCGGGCCTGCGCCGCGGCCGCTGGAGCTCGGTCGCTAGCCAGCGCCCAGCACTCCCTGTTCACCCTTTTTTTCTTTGTTATTGACTGACTAGTTTGATCAGGGGCCGCCACGAACATGCAAGTTTCATGACCCTGTAAAAAAGATCGGGCGAGGGTCTTCCCCGAGTCGAGGCTGAGGGTTTTCTCTGCTCCGCCGAAGGAAGGTCGGGAACGCCGGGGCGCGGGGCGCAGGCTCCCGCAGCGCTTTTTGTGTTTTCCCATCCAGAACCGGGGCCCGAAGCGACGGGCGCAGCGCGGGGAGCGGGCGGGCCGGCGGGCTCCAGGGGTGCAGTGAGGGACCGCGAGGGGGCCGCGCGCGCGGCTGCGGGGTTTCGTGCCTTCTCCCCCTCGGCTGGGCCGCTGAGGAGACACCCTGCCCGCCCGGGTAGAAAAATGACTCTCCACGGCCCCGCAGGAGGCCCGGGAGAGGGGGCGGGGGGCGTGCGCGGGGCGGCGAGCGCGAGGGCGGCAAGGTGACAGGCGGCCACTCCCGGCAGCCGGCGAGGACCGGCGCTGGAGGGCTCCCACCCCGGGGAGGGGGCCGGGGAGGGGCCGGGGCGGGGCTCTCCTCGCGGGGGCGGGCCCGGGGGAGGGCAGCTGCGTCAGCAGCGCCCGATTGGCTCCTGCGCTCCTTCGCGCCTCGGGATTGGGCCGTTTGCAGCGGGAGATGCGGCGAAGCCGGGGGGCGGGGCGAGCCCCGGGGTCCCGGCCGCGGCCCGAGTCGGGCGGGGAGGGCGGCGGGCGCGCCCGGGGGCCGGGGCCGCTGGGGCCCGCGGCGAGGAGGAGGGGCGCCGCCTCTCTGGGGCCCGCTAGGCGCGCGGGCCCGTCCCGCTGCGCTGCAGCCCTGAAAGGCGAGGACGCGCGGCGAGAGCGGCGCCCCCCGCGCCCCCTCCCCGGAGGACCCCCGCTGGCGGAGCGGACACTCCCTCCTCGTCGAGTCCCACCTCGCGCCCCGCAGCCCTCCCCGCCCGCTGCCAGCAGGGCCCCGCGCCACCTCGCCGTGCCCGGGGTGCGCACCTCCAGCCCCGCGGTCCGCTGCCCGCTGCCCGCCTGCGGTGCCGCCTGCGCTCCCGGGAGCCGGGGAGGGCGCGGAGTCGCAGCGCCGGGGCTCGGGGGCGGGAGGGCCCGAGGGCCCCGAGACCGCTGGGGGGCGCGTCCCCCCGGGCCAAGCCCCTGGGCCGCGCCGGAGGCCGAATCCTCTCGGACCGAAAGTCTCAGCCCGGCCGCCCCTGGGGAGCGAGGGGAGGAGCAGAAGCGGGAGGAGGTGGGTCCAGGGAGGAAGGAGCGAGAGTCCGCCCCCGGGACGCGGCGCGGTGGCGGGGCCAGCGCTCTGTCACTCGGCGATCGCGGCGCCGCGCGGGCCCGGCCGGGCGACCCTGGGAGAGTCCGGCCGCCGCCCCGCCCAGCCCTCCCGCGGCGGCGGCCAGAGCCGGGGCGGCGGGCAGTCGGGCGGCGCGGCGGCGGCCCGGGCTCGGGAGCAGTCTTTGCCGATCACCGCCGCGCGCTCCGGTGCGTGTCGCACGGACTTTCGCCTCGGGCCGGAGGGCGCGGCGCCCGCGGCCGGCGGAGCCCCGGCCCGCCCGCGCCGCCGCCGCCTCCCTTCCCGCCGCCTCGGGCCGCCGGGCGCGGGGCCGGGCGGGGAGGGCGGCGGCCGCGTGTGCGGAGCTCCGGCGGCGGGCGGGGAGGCGGCGGCCGGGAGGGCGCACAAAGGCCGGCGCGGGGGCTGCGGAGGAGGGGCGCCCGGCCTCATGAATATTAACCGAGCTGAGGCCTAGCGCCCGCGGCCGGCGCCCGGGAAGCCCGGTGGGCGGCGGAGGCGGCCCCACGCGGGGCCAAAGCCCAGATCCGGGCCGCCGGGCCGGGGAGCCCGAGCTCCCCCGGCCCGCCCCAGGAAGCGGCGGAGGAGACGGTGGGAGGTGGGTGGTGGCCGGCGGGTCCCGAGTCCCCTCCTGGGTGGCTCCGGGGAGAGGGGAAGGTGGTGTCGGGCTGGCGGCGGGGAGCGCCGCTGAAGGGAAGTTGCTGGAGCCTCGGCCGCCTTGCCGGGCTCGGGGCTGAAGCGCGGGGCGCGCCTTTCCAGCCGCCGCGGGCCCGGGAAGCGCCACCGTCTCGGGGAGCGGGCCGGGCGGTCACCCGGCAGCTGGCGCTGGGCGAGGAGCGGGGCCGGGGCGGGAGAGGGGAAGCCGGGGCGGGGCCGGGGGCCCCGCTCGCCTGTTGTTTGTGTGTTTGTTTTGGGGGTGGGCGCGGCTGGAGGGCGTCTGAGGCGTCGGAGCCCCGCGGGGAGAAAAGTTCCCTGGAGCGGAGGTGTGGGCGCGAGGCCGCGGGGTGCGCACCGCGCCCTGCCCTGCCCAGGAGATCCCCTCAGCCGGCCCTGCCGCGCCGAAGGTGTTTTCTTGGCGGGGCCTGCTTGCCTCCCCCCCTTCCCCCCGTGTGGAGGCTTTTTCTTTTTCGAGTGAGGAGATGACTGAGCCTTTCGTGTGAGCTGGCTCATCATCGTGGACCAAATAATCTTCCCGAGGGTTGTGAAGGCGAACTTGGCGCAGACCTGTGGGCCCGGCGCTCGGGGAAAGTTCACGCCCTTCAACTTTGCCCTGTTTTGGGGAGACGCTCGAGCCTTCCCGACCCGCTCAGCCTCCTGGAGGCCGAGCAGTGCGAAGAGGGAGGGGGCCGCCGTCTGCACCGCGACGCCGCCTCCTCACCCTCCTTTCTTCTTTGTTTTTTAAGTCTCAAGACATGGAAGAAGACGCTCGAGCCGGTCGCCATCGGTAGAAGTCGGCCAGGCGCTTGGAAGGAGCAGCCTGGGAGCATTCCTTCCCTGACAGGGCTGTTTGTTTTGCGGGCGCCACCACCTCGGAGCCCGCCGTGGAAGTCTTGCCTTTTCGGTGGGTGGTGGCATTGCCCCCCAATGTGGACTCCTAAGGATCTGCCCCTTCCTTGCCACTTGAGATGAAATGATGGCCACACGTCGGACCGTTCTGCCTGAGGGAGATGGTGACACGCTGAAGGCCTGCGAGGTAAGGGCAGAAGCCCCGCGCCGACCCCTGCCCGCCGGTGGGCCCTGGGGGGCTTCCGGGTGGTGGCTGGGCTGCTGGGACCTAAGCAGAGGCTTTCTTGGCGCTCACATGGTTAGAGCCAGCGCACGGCCTGACCAGGAGCAAGGTGAAGCTCTGCCCATTTCTGTTCCCGGGGGCTTCCTTTGGGAGTCTTTGGGATCACTTTGGAATGTTCCAGGCATGAGAGTCCAGTTGCGCCCTTTGGGTGGCTGTGAATTTTTACACGTCTTGTACTAGGGAACCTCAGTATCTGGCTTTCTGCTGCCCACATCCAGTAATTCTGGAGGTGACACGGGTTAGGGGGCGGACCTGTGGGTTTCCGGTTGGTGTCGGTGGTTTCTGTCACAGGCAGAGAGGGGTGGATTGTGGGCTTGTTGCCCCTGAAACTTGGTCTCTCTTTGACACTGACTGTTGTCCTGCTGTTGGTGTGGACCTGTGTTTTGGAGAGAAAACAGTTTGGGCACAGCCTTGGAAAGGTACCTTGTAGGGTTGTAATTGCAGCTCCCTGGACAATCTCCTGCCTTTACTGTATTTTTCTTTATGCGGCTCACTGCTCAGCCCCCAGTGGCTCTGGTGTGTGGTTTGCTCTGCTGTCCACACCACCAGCATCTTTTGAAGGTCCCAACGCCCATCACCCCTGGACCCTTTATTAATAGCATTTTAGGGAGCCTTGCCTTCTCTGTGCCCAGAAGATTTTGCTTCAGTTTTTCTGAAAATTTTTAAGCAAGCTGGACAAAAATCATAGATAATCCATTGATTTGTGGCAGCCCTATCCCCTGTTGCTTTTTTCCTCCTTGTGTTTGGAGTTGACTTCTAAAATTCTAGAATGAATACGCTGTGCTTGCTTTGTTATTGGTGTTTCTGTAATTTGCTTGCTAAATGTGCCAAATGGTATTATCCTTAAACTTTCCTTTTGAGATGCGTGTATTTGTATTTATTTATATTTATATATTATTGAAAGGTTGAAAGATTGCTTTAGGCCACCGTAACATCCTTCACTATGTCACTGTTTCTTTTGCATCCCTTAAGTGTTAACTTTTAACTTCATGGCCATTGGTCAAGGTCTAGTTCTGTGTGTGTGAGTTTTGGCATTTAAATACACATGCATCAGAAGTTAAATTTTTGTTTAGAGAGCATACCGGGCAGCTTACTTCATGTGGGGTGAGGAAGTTTATGGAGAATACGCAGTGAGGTTCGGTATGCCATTACCTTATAATTTGTTAGACCTCCAGGTTTGAATTCAGAACCAGTGTTTCACTTCTTGACATTTGTAAACGCCTGCTTGTAGGTAAAGCATGACTACGTCTGACATCACAATCCTCTAATCAGGGTGAACCATAATAGCTCCTTTGGGGAGGCTTCCCTGCAACCAGGTGATTGCTTGATGTGTATTGTAGTTACATGATAATATGTGGCATAGAGCTAAAGCCCTATTTGTCATCCTTGTCTTCTGAATACTCTAATTAGCATGTTATTTGCATTATATTTGCAAGAACTGTCATTTGAAAAAAAATGCCTTTTTTGGGTCATTTGAAGGATGCCCCGAAACCAAGAATTTATAATAAACCCGTGTTGTCCTGGGCTAGAAAGCAGTGTTCCCAGTTGCACACTTGGCTTTTATTAACAATGACAGCTATGTTGTTTTTTAAGGGCTGTGAAATTTGTTTACATTTGGACCTTACTTTGTCATGACTATATTATTTCTAGTTTGGGAAAGAAAAAACACAGGATTTTGTATTTTACTCAAAGTATGTGTATCTATATATATACAGTACTTGATTTTGGTATTAAACTATAGCATTGTTTGACTTTTCTTTTTAGTACAGGGTAGATTTTCTTTTTTGTTTGTTTAGATTCAATGTGGAAATAGAAATAAAGAGGCTATATACTGTCAGAAAACATTTTCAGACTTCAAGGCTGGGAGTTGGGGGAACTTGTATAATTATTGCCTCTGTATGGTTGTGATGTGGTTTTGCTCTCATTGATGCTTCTGGTGCACATTAAATCTTGTGAATATTTATTAGTAATAAAAAGGAAGCTGCCATTGGGATACTTCGGGTTGATATTTAAGTCTTTACGCTCTATACTTAATTTTTGTGCTTAATTTTATTAGAAGTACTTACATTCTAGAGTACCATTGTTCTTTTTAATTGTTAAATGTGTGTGAATAATTTGTTTCTAACAATCAAGAGACAAGAATGTATGTCTTAATAGTAATGCTTTTAATCAGCCAAAAAACTTAACTTTGCAGGGTAAAAGAAATCAATGTCGTGCATAATGGGGCTCTCTGTTTCATGCCTTATCTAATTAGCTCAACCTACTACGAATAAGGTCTATTGCTTTGTTCAAAGAAATCAGAACTTTCTTGTTTACCTTAAGCATTAAAACCTAGTTGTGTTATATGAATACATTTAGTCACCTCCCCTGGTATATATTGGGAGGTTAAAAAACAAATAGCCCTCGCCAGATCAGGAATTGTGACAATTCAGTAGAATACATCTTGACACAATTCAGTAGAATACATCTTGACATTGTACAGTAAGGATGGCACAGATTGTGCTTACAAAAGGGGACACCTTGCACACGTCAAGATACACTTTCCAAAATTGGTTTCACTCACTCTGAGCCAGTTAGGGGTGTGTGTGTGTGTGTCCATTCTGGACTGTAAAGAATTCTGACATGTAGCCTTGAGAACATTTGCTCAAAATCTCTTTATATATATAGAATCTTCTATTGACTTCTTCTCTGTGAGATTGTCATCTCCTTCCATATCATATGGTGTCCATCCTTCAAGGTTCAACTTCATTTTCACCTCTTTGGTTTAAACAAAAAAGCTTTTCCTCAGCATTTATTTCACTTTTTATCTGTAGTCCATAGCTCTGTTCAATAATGGAATTTTTAGTGTTTTTACTGTCTCTGTTTAAAACAGAGTTGCTGATGCTAATGTAATTTCATTTTAATGTTTTTGCTTCTCCATCTAGGCTAAGATTAGCCTGTAACATAAACGTGCTATAGCTAATCAGAAATATTTCTTGGTTGATTTTGGAATAAGATACATAGTAAAACAAGGCACTTTTCTGTGCAGAAATTCCTGTGAAGCTGTACTTTGCCCTTTCCTGGCAGCTGTCCGCTTCGCTCTCACCCCGGCTGCCTCGTCCCTTGTCATCGCTCTGGAAGCGTCTTCCTTGGCTTGCCTCTGCAGCTTGGTTTTCACCGGTGCCGCTAAGCCAGCACCTTCGCACCTCTCTGCCCTCCCCTTTCCTTCTCCCTGGGTTTTATTTTCCCCGTTCCTGTGGCTTTAATCTGTAAACTGAGGACTCCAAATCTACAACTCCATCTCAGATTTTAAGGTCGAGCTCTAGACCTTTCAAGCCAATTGCCTGTATCCTGAAGAGTTTTCTTGGAAATCCCACAGGCATCTCAGACTCAACAGGCTCTACCCTGCCCCAGCCTCTGCATGTGCTCCTTTTAACATGCACCACACATCCGCTTGCTTGTCCAAGTGAAAAACTAGCTTAGCATTCTTTTTATTTTTGTTTAAAAAAATCATTGAAGCATATCATTCATGCATGAACATACATACATAAACAATAAGTGTGTAGTAAAAGTTGTGAATTTACAAAACAAACATGCACATCATCGTACGGGGCTCCCATACCTCACCCCACCACCAGCACCTTGCATTGTTGTGAAACATTTGAAACAAACTGTGCAAGAGCATCGTCAAAGCATTCCTACCAGCTATAGTCCGTATCTTACATTTGTAGCTTAGCAGTCTTGACTCTTCTCTCTCCTGTTCCCTCATAACGCTCCCGTCCTCTCATCCCCGTTGCCGCCACCCTGGGCCCAGCTAGCTGCATTGCACTGGTGAAGCGCTGCCCCAGGCTTCCTCACCGGTTTCCCTCGCCCCCAGCCTTGTCCTCTTCAGTCCATGCCATAATCAGAGTGATTGTCCCGAGACAGAAAACTGATCGTTGCTCCTGTGTAAAACCACTGTTTGGGTTCCCGTTGCCTTTGTAGTAAAGTTCAAACTCCTTCGAAGCCTTAAAGGACATTCATAATCCACCCCCTCGCTCTTCTCCCATCTCACCTACTATCTTTCTAGGCTTCCTGTTGGACTCCTTCCGTCCCCTTGGAAACATGGTGATTCCTGTGAATTTCAGGTCTTCTACATGCTGTTTTCTTCCATCCCGTCCCATCCCAGCCCCCAAGTGGCAATCTTTACATATCTATCTAGGTATATATTTCTCCCTGACTTATCCTCCTATCCCACAGGTTCAGATTCGTACATCCAACTTGCCTGACCGCTCAGAATCTCCACTTAGATATTAAATTGGCCCATCCAAAACCAAATTCCTAATACTGTACTCCCCCAGCCCACCTTCCCGATTGCCCCTTCTGGAGTTTTCCCCTGGGGAATAGCAATCCCATCCTTCAGGGCCACACATTTTGGACTGACCTTTCACCTCTCCCCTTTTTCTCCTGTATAACGTGCAAATCTGGTTGACTCTACATTTTAAATAAACACACACACAGAGAATCTACTCCTTATCCTCCCACCACTAGCCTCTCAGTTCCAGGCATCTCTTCTCTCACCCAGTTCTCACAATCATTTCCTAGCCGCGCTCTCAGCCTTGGTCCTGGCCAGCCCAGAGTCTGTCCACACAGACACCAGAATCGACTCTATAAGGCACATCATGTCACATTGCTCCAAATCCCCGCAGCTGCTACTAAAGCCCTGCGCAGCCTGCCCTGGTGCCCCCTGGACCCCTCAGCCTGACTTCCGCGCCCTGGGTGTGGCCCGTTCTGGACACCTTCCCATGCCTGGGCGCCTTCCCATGGGCTGCACCTCTGCTCCCGGTGGCTCGCTCCCCAGCTCTCCAGGGTTTCGCCCAGGGGACATGTCCGTGAAGCCTTTGCTGCCCAGCCGCACCCCATAAATAGCCTGTCCTCCTCTTTGGCTTTCTTTTTCTCCGTATCACTACATCTCCATCTGACATGCGGAAGATTTTGCTGATAAGTTACTCGAGACTGACAGTGCATCTAGAATGTTGTATTGAGAGCACAGAGTCTGTCCTTTATGTTTACTATTGCAAGCCCTCAATAAATATTTTTTGAAGGAGAGAG
Source organism: Cabassous unicinctus (assembly GCA_029593785.1). Taxonomy (NCBI): domain Eukaryota; kingdom Metazoa; phylum Chordata; class Mammalia; order Cingulata; family Chlamyphoridae; genus Cabassous; species Cabassous unicinctus. Next base: position 58,198 of record JAQZBX010003012.1, read on the forward strand.
ACTTAGAAAAACTCCAAAATGTTTTTGCATTCTTTTTTTTTGTTGTTAGTTCAGTCATACATGAAAACTTATTTTAGGTTATGCAAAAATATGTGGATTATGAAGTGTGTATGCTTCCTTACACCTGCCCACCTGAGATTCTGTTCCATTTCCAACTACTGTTAATGGTCTTAGGTGCCCTTTTTTTTTTTTTTTTTTTTTTTTTTTTTTTTTTTTGCGTATTTCTTGCCTTTGGGACTCTGGTAAACAAGTAACAGCAACCAAGACAGTGTGTAGTACAGATGCTTGAAATGTTTTGCACAAGAGGTGAGATAATGATAATTAGGAGAATAGTGGAAAGGGGATCAGGCTGGAGGGTAGGAAAAACTACAAAGGCAATATGTCTGTTTTAGCAGTGTTCCGTTTCTTAAAATGAATGGCCAGGATATGAAGGTTCTTTTTTGTTGTTGTTGTTCTTTTTTATTATTTTTCATTGAAGGTTCATTTTTTAAAAAAAATCTTAAGTCATAAATTCGTAAGTGATAAAAGCTCACAGAATTGACTATAACAGAATATTAGCAGTTGTTAATTCTGGATGAAGAGACTATTGGGATTATGTTATTTTATCTTTTTATTTTCTCTTATTTGTTTAATTTTAAAACTGCATTAAAAAGACACTATAGATTTTTAAAAAAGTAGCGTTACGAGTCCTGTGAAAATCAAGCCAGCCGGCGGTGCTTAAAGCAATACTTACACACTTTTCAAAAAGCAGGTACACTGCTCAAAACAACATTTAAACAGTGTTTAGAAAGGCATGTTTTCTTCAGTGGAGGCCTAGAATTCTTTCTGGGCTACTTGTAGTACTATAGTATCTAGCACTATCTTGTTTTCAATGGGTGTCCCTCCCTTTACCCAAATCTGTATGTCAGGATAGCACTGTGTGTGGGAAGCTTTAGGCTGCACACTAGGGTGACAGGTGGAGCCTGTTGGCATTGTGAATAGCGCAGTAGCAGCAGCAGGTAGCATGAAGCTGGAGTTGCAGCAGAGGTTACGGGTTTGAATGTGTTGGTTGGAACCTATAGCCAGTGCCTAGATCTAAAGAAAATTTCTCCATAAATTGTCAGTGCTCCTTAGCTTTCATCTCTTCCAGGTTAGAAATAAACATTTTATGAAGCTGCTGTGCCTTGATTATATAATCTCTTGGATCCCTTCCTCATTTCTTTAGCTACTACCAGTGATATGCAGTTTCTTTTGTTCTTTGCTTTGTGAGGGGAACTGTCATCTTCTTATATTTAGCAAAATGCTGATTTAAGTATGGGCAGTGGTAGTGTTGATAAAGATGCACAGATGCTGTTATTGAATGCAGCTATTTTCTGTTACAGAAAGACCATATGGTAGGCATTTGTTTTTCTTTCTGGTTGTGATTAACTTAGTAAAACGCAAGGTTATTCAATATAAAGGTTGTCCTAGTAGCTATCTAATTTTAATTGACTGTGAGAAATCAAATGTGTTTAAATATGACTGAGACTTCTATATACTCTGTTGGTTTGAAGTGGGAAGACATCCTCATTCAAGGTTCAATTTTTGAATGCTTCCACCAGAATAGTTTGTTGGTTTAAGTTGTCATATTCTCATAAAATTAGCATTGTGCAAAGGCTATTTTGTGAAAAAATCTGGAAGGTGGCCTTTTGTGCCCCTGAGGTAATCTGGAAGACAAAAGGACGTACTGTTGTTTTGGGAAACTAGATATGATGGAAATTGTATTTTATAATATGTCCTCTTTCTAGTGACCTATTAATATGCAAGGAACCCCACTGTGTAGATTTATGAATAAGAGAATAGATTTAGAACTCAATTCTGATACTTCCGAATATTTGTGTTTTGGGCAAAGTATTTAGGTAGTCCAGAATGAACTGTTTATTGATTATTATACAACAAATGTCAAGTTGAAGACTTTATTTACCTTTCTGTAGTGACTAGCTGCTGTGAGTCTTCTGTTTCAGATTGGGCGTGTTTTTCGTAGAGAGCTAGTTGCTTACTACCTCGTCGCCCTGTTGCTTACCTGTTTTGAATCAACAGCTGGCAGAGTTAGGAGTGGTGATACGCACGCAGGGCTCTTTTAACCCTACTACTTCTCTTCCTTCTTCTCCATGAAGACATGTCCCTTGACTTCTACTTTTCTCTTCACTGCATTAACCTATCTTGACGGGACTTGCATTCTTTTTTTTTTTTTTAAAGATTTATTTATTTTATTTATCCCCCCCTTGCTGTTTGTGCGAATGCTGTTTGTGCATTCGCTGCGTGTCTTCTCCGTGTCTGCTTATCTCCCCCTTGCTGTGAGGTCTTGCCGCATCAGCCCACGGTGCCGTGCAAGCCGGCCTGCCCTCACAAGGAGGCGCCGGGAAGCGAACCCGGGGCCTCTCATATGGTAAACTCATATGGTAAACGGGTGCTCTATCCATTGCGCCACACCCGCTTCCCGGGACTTGCATTTTTAAGAACACTTACCTTTCTCCTTCTTTATAATGTGGAGAGTAACTTTAAATTTCAGTAGATTCAAAGCTGGATGGCATTGAGACATTTCTTCTGGAGATGGCTTAGCTACCCAGCACCCTCGAGGAGATTAGCAAGCACCATTTCTTTTTTTAATACCAGGTAGATAGACATTCTTAGTTCCCCAGTGTTTTCATAATAAACACGATTCTATATTTAAAAGAACCTGCAGTAGCTCTATCACTGAGACCTACTTTCTCCTCTAGGCTCTGCATATTGGCTTCTGGAAACACATTATGTCCTGGTAACATGAGGGGAAGGAATGGATGCTGTGGGCAGCCAGTTTAAATTAGAATTTTAGGAAACTGTTTTTCAATTTAGTGTTTTTCTTTAACAATATATTGTAGGCACTCTTCTGTGCCTGTACCATTTTATAAGTAGAGGAAGAGAAACGTTTAAAAAGCATAATCCAAAGATAATTTCAAGGGTTGTAATGTAGGAGAGCAATTAGATGGGTCGATTGATTGGTCACAGCATCCCAGGCAACCAGAAATGGGTGACTAGGAGGGAATTTCACTGTGGCTCCAGCTGGTGGAGGGGAGATGCTGTGATGGGGTCACGCTTAGAACTTCCTTTGTTGTGGGAGCTCTTACACTCTAATTTCTGAAATGAGACTCGTTCACAACTAACTAAGATTCTGTGAGGTGCAGAACTAAGATGGGTGCATAGGAACATGGGTCGGCCAAGTGTTCTGAAGCAGGTTTTTAAAAATGAGTGGTAGCCTAGATTGAATGTGTTCTTTGCGGAGGTAGGATGTCTTTCAATTAGGGATGTTGTACAGAGATTCCTGCTCTGGTCGGAGTTCAAGTCCGTCAAATCTGGAGGATCATTAGAATCACATGGACAACTTTTGAAAATTCCTGGCTCCACCCCTGACCTAATAATGAATCAGAATCCCTGGGGGTGAGACCCCAAAACCTTAACTTTGTAAAAGGTCCTGTGATTATTCTAATGGTCATCTAAGTTGGAAAACAACAAGACTAGATGACATTCACAGCTTCTTCCAAAGTCTAAATTCCTATGGTACCCTGCTTTTGGAATTATTATAACCAAATTGAAATAGATGTAAAGAAAAGAGGCCAACACATGGAAGGAAATTTTAAATGACTGAAAAATTGGTGAAAATTTTAAGCTTAAAAGCACAGTTATTTTCTCCTATTTGTAATCCAGAAAACATTTTTACATGTCAATGCCATACCAAAATGATTATTTTTTTTTCAGATAACATAAATTTTGTGTTAAAGAGCACTTTAAAATTCAGTAGTGGTATAGGTGTTGCACTTTTCTGTTTGTATGTTACAATTTAATTAAAAATTTAGAAGTGCTAGAATGTTTGGTTATATTGCAGCTACTTTTGTTACTTTTTAATTGTATTACAAAAGTAATTTGTTTGATGTCATATAAAGAAGGGTATATTTCCTTTAAGCAAGTAACTAGTAATTTCTTCTGTGCATCTTTGTAATTATTTGTTCACAGTAACTCTATCAAGAATAGGAATATTTACAATGGAAGAATGTATACGGGAGATACTTTTTAAGGGTTACAGAAATCATTGTCATATACATCTTTGATAATAAACTGATCATTTATAAAATAATGCCCCGCCCCCTTCCTTAACACCAGTTGCTGTTCTGTCATTGCCCATGGCATCAACCTTGTCTTCCACTTTCACTGCCTGGGAGCCTCATTGGATAATACCATACAAATACAATGCAAACTAATTGCAGAGCCCCATTGCCAATTCTGCAAAAGCTGCAGGAGTTCTTGAAGTCAGTGCAAGTGGTGTTGGAGGAGCAAAGCCATTGAAAAGAGGATCTGGTGGAGTGAGATTAGTTAGCAAATGAAGAAAACACAGTCAAGGCTGATTGGCACTTCAAATTATTTGAACTGGTAGGATTTAGAGAGGTTTTGAGAAAACTCATGATGCATGGAAAAAAAAGTACCATAAAGTGAATGATACGAAAGATATCTTAGGCTTTCATATGATAGTGTAGAAAATGATGTCCTCAAATTCCTCAACTCCTGATTCATTTTTGTTCGCTCTAAGAATTTGCTCATGTTTACAATTCTAACAAGACTTTATGTTTAATAAGGTAAAAACAAAACAAAACTTTTTCATAGTTTACATTTCCATTGTCTAGATAAACTCTGAAGCAAACATTTTTCCATTCTTTACTAAATCCTAGCCTTCATTTTACATGGATTTCACTTAAGTGGCTGTTTTCCACAATCTTTATCCTCAGATAATAAGGAACTTCTATATGTTCCTATTTTCATAGAAAAGAGGATGACTTTTTATATAATATTTGTGAATATTATTACCTGTTTATTTCAGAAACCGAAGGGTAGCTGGAGGACTGTATGTAATGCCTGTGGTTTATCTTTTTCGTAGATGCATCATCATAAAATAAGTGGTTATTCCTGTGGGGTGGAGGTGTCCAGTGCCTTTTAGAGTAAAAGCTTTATTTCACTGAACCATTTAGTTACAGTGCATGTGATTTAGAGACAGAACTTCCATCACAGTTTGCGTTTGAGGTTTCATGTGAGGGTGACCACATATACAGAGATGGATTCCTTTTCTGCCTGGAAGTGATGAGTTTGGACCCCACGCCCTGGGCTCTCTAAAGAGTGGGTGTGGATGTTTGACTAGAGATGGAATGGCCAAGGTGCCTGGGTTGCCCTTTGCTTTCCTTTCCTCAGTGGAGGAGTGCTACTGAGAGCTAGTAGAAAATCCTAGTTTTTCTAGAAACTTTGTCGCTGTTTAAGCAGCAGTCTAAGGGATAGCTTCTGAAAAGGGCCTATTGTTTTTATAGTTCTTAGATGCCTGAATACTTGAGAGTTCTGAATATTTTAGCTACCTTCATTTCTGACTCTCCAGAATCTTTACTGGCTAAAAGCACCGATGATGCCTCAGCAAAATGTTCTACGAGCACTAATAAGCAGATTTTAGCAAGGTCACAGGATACAAGGTCACTATACAAAAATCAATTGTATTTCTGTATACTAGCAAAAAACAAGTGGAAAATGACAGCATTGTTATTTTCTGTAGAAATAGAGAAGATGATTCTAAGATTTATATGGAAATGCAAAGGACATAGAGTAGCCAAAACAGTCTTGAAATAGAATAAAGTTGGAGGACTTACATGTCCATTTTACTCCAAGCTGCAATATTTCAAGCAGTGTGCAATTATTATAGGGATAGACATCTAGAAAGTGGAAGAGAATGGAGAGCTCAGAAAGAAACCCACGTGTGTATGATTAACTTTTTTTTTTTTAAGATTTTATTTATTTATTTATTTATTTCTCCCCACCCCCTTGTTGTTTTTCACTTGCTGTTTCTGTTCGTCTTCCTTGTTTCTCTAGGAGGCACTGGGAGCTGAACCCGGAACCTCTAATGTGGGAGAGAGGTGCCCAATTGCTTGAGCTGCCTCTGCTCCCTGCTTTGTTGTGTCTCTCATTATGCTTTTTCCTCTCCGCGTCTCTTGTTGCATCATCTTGTTGGATCAGCTTGCTGTGCCTGCCCATTGCATCAGCTCGCTATCTACTCTAGGAGGCACCGGGAACCTCTGCTCCCTGCTTTGTTGTGTCTCTCATTATGTTTTTTCTTCTTGTGTCTCTTGTTGTGTCAGCTTGCCACGCCTTCCCGTCACACCAACTTGCTGTCTTCTTTAGGAGGCACTGGATCCAACCAGCAACCTCCCATGTAGTAGGTGGGAGCCCAGTTACCTGAGCCACATCTGCTTCCCATGATTAACTGATTTTTGACAAAGGTACCAAGGAAATGGACAGTATTTTCAACAGATGGTACTGGAACAACTGGATATCTGCATGGAAAAAATGAACCTCAGTCCTTATCTCACGTTGTATGGAAGAGTTAACCCAGAATGGGTCAGCTATGTAAATGTAAAAGCTAAGACTATAAAACTTCTAGTCAAGAACAAAAATATGCATGACTTTGGGTAGGCAAAGATTTCTGAGACAGTATAGAAAAAGTGTCAACCAGAAAAGAAAAAAAAAAGATTAATTGGACTTCATCAATATTAAAAACCTCTGCTTTTTCTCAAGCACCATTAAAGTGAAAAGTCAAGCCACATACTGGGAGAAAATATTTGCAAAACGTGTATCTGATCAAGGGCTTGCTACAGAATATGTAAGAACTTGTGCAACTCAATAAGCAGAAGACAAACCAACCAGTTTAATTCTTAAAATAAGTTTTTGAAAGAGCCTTCATTAATCTCATATCAGTTAGGAGAATTGAATTTCAAAGAGGTGAAGTCCCTTGCCCTGTGTTTTGTGGCTGGCAGGTGTCAGACTCAGGTCTCTGTGACTGCAAAGCCCATATTTATTTCACTGTACTTTGCTGTCTCCTTTTCATCCATCCGTCCATTATTCAACGAAACGTGATCACAGACCTTATGGCACAATGCCTGATGGAGATGCAGAAAGCAAAGTCTGCCCTCATGGAGCTCACAGTTAAGGGAAGAGATGGACTAGTAAACTACAGTTAGGGTGTCAGGTGATGCCTGCCAATCTTTGTTGCAATTTAAGCCCTGGGAAGGAGCTCCTAATAGCCTGGGAGAGGAGAGGGAGGACCTCTGTGTTAAGGGTATGTTTGTAGCATGAGCCAAATACACGTTTCAGTGCTTGGAATCTGGAATTTATTTTTGCTGCTTTTCTTACTAATTCAAAATTATGTTTTCAGTAGATGAGTGTGCCAAATGAGGGTCCTCTAGTAGATTTTGTATCAGTGATGTAATTTTTTGTTTTTTTGTCTAGGTTCTAGCTAGCTGCAAGCAGTTAATATATATTTTTTAAAAGTCAACCTGTAAAAAAAAAATAAGTGAAGAAATAAAAAGTCAACCTGTATAATCTGTTACTTCTCATTGGCACACTGACCTGAAGACCCTTAACACAGTGATATTGGTGATAGTATTTTTATTTGCCTTTCTTTTTGAAGCGTTAAATTAGATCATTCTTCTCCTTTTAAAATATTTTAATGTATTCCGGTTTTGTAGGCTTCCTTTTTACTTAACCTTTGCTTCTGCTAATTCCTTCCTGTTCTATTTTATAACCTGTAAACTGCTGGGGTTTTTATGGTGGCTGTTTTGCTTTTCCATAGATCATCTGAGCAGGCAAGATCAGGCGTAGTGAATTTGTTTATCTCTGTATATTTGTAGAAGACTTTGCCAAGGTGATCGTAAACTCTATTTTTTCTTTGAGAATACAAATACAAACCATTAGAACAGAGTCCCAAAATCTGGAAATAAAATAGTAAGCCTTTGCAAAGGATGGTAGGCTTGGCAAATATACTTTGTTGTTTTGGGTTGTTTTTTTTTTTTTTTTTGTCTGAAAATGCATAAATCAGAAAAAAAAGTTCATTTGTAGTCCTTTGATTTCTAGCATGCAGTATGGAATTTTTATCTATTTGTCTCCAGTTTTGAGTGTTTCACAATCTTTTAATGGTCCTTCTTCTTGTAGGACTATTTGGCATTTATGCTATTAACATTTATTAGTCTTAATGTACTGTTTGGTCATTTGCAAGTGCTATGCTGAAATGTCTGTATCCTGAAAACATACAGGTATACCTACAGTGAGAGAGAGTAAATTTTAGATAATATTTTAGGATTCTTAGAGAAAACATTTAACCATCAAGTACCTTAATGCTTATCATTTACATCCTTTAATCTTTGCAACCCCAGGAGGTATTTTTTTTTTAAGTTAGAGAAGTTGTAGGTATACAGAAAAATCATACAGGACGTACAGATTTCTCATAAAGCCGTCCTTACACACAGTTTTCTTTATTAACACTTTATCTTACTGTGGTACCTTGTTACCTCTTTATGATAATGATATCCAGTTTGGACATCATTATCATCAAGACACTGGGAACCCGATAGCTTAATTAACTGAATACAGGTCCCACAGCTAGACACAGATAATAATTTAATGGACAGAGTGTTAACTGTAGTAGTTTTAGTGGAAGTAAAAAAAAAATGCAGGGAGGTCTTGATGTTGACCTAGATTTGCCTGTTTCACATAGATGGAAATAGTTTGTGGTCTCTTACCAAAGTGATAAACAGTTCAATGACAAATTAACAGCTTAAAAATTGTATCAACAGTGTATTGTCTCTTCTGGCAAGCCAGCAGGCAGCTTGAGGTCTTTAAAGTGTTACGTTACGGCATACAAAGTAATTGTGAACTCTTCTGTTGCTTCAACATATTGAACTAGGAGAAGTCACCTGCAGAATGGTCTTTGAGACTACAGACAGGAAAATAACTACCTCTAGGTGTTTTAAATTTCTCCTTATCGTTCTTAAGAGTGGTAGATTTTGACTTCCACTAAAACTATTTATAAAAATGGTTTACGGAAGAATGCTTGCCTTGTAAAAGACCAGATCATTTAAAGGTGAACTACTATAACAGAGTTTAAAGTACACCATCCTTATTCCACTTGGTATCTTAACTGTCCAACATGAAACGTCTGCCCCGAGCAAATGGTAGATCATGTCCCTCGATTAGATGTGAAGGTGAAGGGTTTTCATGTCTTGATGTTCATTTTGCCTGAAATGCCTTCCCTGTGTCTTGTCATTTATGTAAGTCCTGTACTTCCTTCACAGTCTGGCTCGGTTTTCCCTACCTTGTAAAGCTTTCTCTGACTTTAGGGACCTTTGGTAGAAAATATTTCCCAGTCCCAAGATAGATGGTCTTGCTTTTGGGGTCTTCTTCCTTCATTCTTTCTCTTCTCTGGACTCCTGCTGGCTCGTTACCTTTATTTCCAACGTTGTTTGGACAGATCCATAATCCCTTGTTTCTCTTCGTGTTAAATGATATTTTAAAGACCACATCTGGATGTTTGGGATGTTCATTGGTACTGGGTTGTAGTTGTTTATAGAACTTTTCTTATATTTATATGTTTAACATTTCATTTTGAAATAACTTTAGACTCACAGAAAAGTTGCAAAACAGTAGTGTTCCATTATATCCTTCACCCAGATTTCCCCAGTGTAAACAACTTGCGTAACCATAGACAATGATCAAAAGCAGGAAATTAAAATTGCTACAATA
>JAQZBX010003013.1:0-67796 GCA_029593785.1 Cabassous unicinctus
ATATAAGAAAATCAATCAATGTAATACACCATATTAACAAATTGAATGAAAAAAAAAAACATGATCATCTCAGTAGATGCAGAAAAGGCATTTGACAAAATGCAGCATCCTGTTTTTATAAAAACACTTCAAAAGGAAGGAATAGAAGGAAAATTCCTCAATATGATAAAAGGCATATATGAAAAACCCACAGCCAACATCATACTCAATGGGGAAAGTTGAAAGCTTTCCTTCTAAGGCAGGAACAAGACAAGGATGCCCACTGTCACCATTGTTATTCAACATTGTACTAGAAGGTCTAGCTAGGGCAATTAGACAAGAAAATAAAATTAAAGGCATCCAAATAGGAAAAGAGGAAGTAAAACTCTCACTGTTAGCAGATGACATGATCCTGTACTTAGAAAATCCTCAAGTATCCACGACAAAGTTACTTGAACTAATAAATGAGTTCAGCAGAGTGGCAGGATATGAGATCAACATGCAAAAATCAGTAATGTTTTTGTACACTAGTACTGAACAACCTAAGGAGGAAATCAGGGAAAAATTTCCACTTTCAATAGCAAAAAAAAAGTCTTAAATACCTAGGAGTTAATTTAACCAAAGAAGTACAGGACCTGTATGCAGAAAACTACAAAACAATGCTGAAAGAAATTTAAAAGGACCTAAACAAATGGAAAGACATTCCGTGTTCATGGATTGAAAGAATAAATATCGTGATGATGTCAATCTTGCCCAAACTGATTTATAGATTCAATGCAATACCAATGAAAATCCCAACAGCTTACTTGACAGAATTAGAGAAGGCAATTACCAAATTCATCTGGACGGGTAAGTGCACCTGAATAGCCAAAAGCATTCTGAAAAAGAAGAGCGACATGGGAGGAATTTCTCTGCCTGACCTTGAAACATAATACAAAGCTACAGTGGTCAAAACAGCATGGTACTGGCATAAAGATAGACACATCGATCAGTGGAATAGAATTGAGAACCCAGAAATAAACCCTCACTTATACAGTCAACTGGTTTTTGACAAACCTACCAAGCCCATGCTAATGGGAAAAAACAGTCTCTTCAACAAATGGTGTTGGGAAAACTGGATATCTATAAGCAAAAGAATGAAAGAGGACCCCTATCTCACCCCCTATACAAGAATCAACTCAAAATGGATTAAAGATCTAAATATAAAAGCCAGGACCCTAAATCTACTAGAAGAAAATGTAGGGAAACATCTTCAAGACCTTGTAGTAGGTGGTGGTGTCTTGGACCTTACACCCAAAGCACGTGCAACAAAAGAAAAAATAGATAAATGGGACCTCCTCAAAATTCAACACTTCTGCACCTCACAGGACTTTCTCAAAAGGGTTAAAAGGCAGCCAACTCAATGGGAAAAAATGTTTGGAAATCACATATCTGATAAGTGTTTAATATCCAGGATATATAAAGAGATGTTACAACTCAACAATAAAAAGACAAACGACCCATTTGAAAAATGGGCAGAAGACTTGAATAGACATTTCTCCGAAGAAGAAGTACAAATGGCAAAAAAACACATGGAGAAATGCTCAACATCATTCATGATTAGGGAAATGCAAATCAAAACTACAATGAGATATCATTTCACACCTATCAGAATGGCCACTTTAAAAAGACAGAGAACTACAAGTGTTGGAGAGGATGTGGAGAGATAGGAACACTTCTTCACTGTTGGTGGAAATGCAGAATGGTACAGCCACTATGGAGGACTGTTTGGCAGTTCCTAAAGAAGTTGAATATAGACTTGCCATGTGACCCTGCAATACCACGACTGGGTATATACCCAGAAGAACTGAAAACAGTGACACGAACAGACATCTGCACACCAATGTTCATAGCAACATTATTCACCATTTCCAAAAGTTGGAAACAACCCAGGTGTCCATCAACAGAGGAATGGATAAACAAACTGTAGTCTATTTACATGATGGAATATTATGCAGTTGTAAGAAGAAATGAAGTCGTAAAGCATTTGACAACATGGATGAAACTGGAGGATATTATGTTGAGCCAAGGAAGCCAGACACAAAAGGACAAATACTGTATGAATGTGTTACTATGAACCAAATACATTGTGTAACATATTGTTTGATTAAAAAAAAATTTTGATTCAAAAAAATTTTTATATGTATCCATTACATTTAATTGAGAAATGTATGCATTTATTCATCTGTTTTTAAGTGTTTATATTTTCAATTATTAAATGTACAAAATAAAGTAAAAACAAACACACACACACAAAAAAGCAAAACAACAAGAACAAACCTGTTGCTCCTAAATCCACCTTCAGTTACCACCCTCATATTGTCGTTCCCCTGAGAGTTAAATTTCTTGATAAGAGTTGCCTTAATTAGCTTACTCTCTTTTCTTTCCTCTTTTGTCTCCTGCAAATCGATTCTAGTCAGGTTTTGGTCCCATCGTTTCACAAAAAATGCTCTTGTAACAGTACTTCTTACTTCAATGTTGCAAAATGACCCTATGATCAGTTTTGAGTCTTCATCTTACTTACTTAGCATGATGACAGTTGCTTACCCCTCCTTAAAATTTTATTATGAATTTGTATTGAGATCATCAGCACTATTGTTTTCTCCCATTCTCCTGGCCATTCCTTTTTTAGCTAAGCCTGTGAATGCTGGAATTCTCAGTTCTCAAACCTTAGACTTCCCTTCTCCATCTACACTTACTCAGTTTGTTTCTCACCCAGCCTCGTATCTTTAAATACATATATGCTCGTTATTGCAAATCTGTATCTTTAGCACATTTCTCTCACCTAAATGCCCGAATGCTGGTTTTCTCTATCCAACTGCCTATCTAACTTTTCCACTTGAGTGTCGAATAGGCATCTCAAATTTAAGATATCCAAAGTGTTAAATGTGATCTTCACCATCTCTCCAAACCTGTTCCTCACATACCAAGAATTGGTAAGTTATGTCCATCTAGTGGCTTAAGCCAAAATCCTTGGATTCATCCTTGACTCCTCTCTTTCTCTCACTCTTCACATCCATCAACAAAATGTCAGCTCTACTAGAAAGTATAAATACAAGATGTTCACCATCTCCACTGATCTAAGCGACCACATCTCTTCTCTCAATTATTGCAATAACATCCTGACTGATCTTTGTGCTTGTACTCTTGCCCTTTCACCAAGAGATATCTTACTTAGTCCAATTCATGACCTTTTTCTGATCTCATCTCCTAGGACACTTTGTTCACTCCACCCTGGCCACACTGGTCTCCTTGCTGTTGCTAGAATATTTGAGCACATTTCTTTCTCAGGGCTATTGCTTTTGGTGTTTCCTCTGGCTGGAACGCTTTTCTTCCATTGTTCACATGCTTTTCTAATGCAAATCCCTTAGGTCTTTGCTTGCACATCACCTTCTCAGTGAGTTTTCTCTGTCCATTCTATCTAACTTGCAGACTCTATACCCTTGCCTTTCTTTATTTTTCTCCTTAGCCTTTATTAGCATTTGGCATTCCATCCCTTTTGTCTTGACTTCTGCCACTGGACTACAGGATTCATGGGTGCAGGGATATTTGTGTGTGTTTTAATGATCTAACTATAGAGCTTGGCGCTATAGGCAGTCAACAAATTCTCTTTAAATTGGTGAATAAATAAATGAGTGACTTTTTTGAGAGGTTATTAGTTCCATAAGCATAACTTTAATCTAAAGAAATATGCATATCTATAAAACTATGAAGCACATAAGAAGGAATGCAGTGAAAGTAAGTTTCCTGAAAGTAAGTTTCCTTACCCTTTGGCCTCCATTGTGTTCTTCTAAAAATCATCTATGTTATACAAACATAGGTCTCACCTTAACTTGAAAAATAGTATACACATTGTCTTACACATGGCTATTTACATTTAATATATTTTGATGATCATTCTTTGTCATTATATATTTTACACTAATATGTAATATATAGTAATAGTCTCATATATGTTAGACACAAATAGCAATGTGTAGGACAGTGTGTACACTATTTTTAATTATTTGTATATATATACAGATACATACATGTATCTGTATGTATCTATTCATTAGTAGATATATAGACACACACATATATGTTACTTCTAATTTTTTACTGGCTGGTGGTTGAATTTTGACCCAATATTTTGACTAGGTTTTTTTTTTCCTTTTGCAGTACCTACTGTTGATGTCTTTCAGATTTCCACAAAAGAGCGATTTGGATTGGGTCATCAGCTGAAAAAGTAAGTTTGCCAAAGAATAAAAAAATAAATTTATATTAAACAGAACTGAGTTTTTGTTTTTCTACTTTTAAAAAAATTATTTTTATTCAATAAGAGCTTTTTGACGTGAGTGCCTTCAGAGAGGAATTTATCATGGTGCTAAAACTGCTTAAATAAATTGTTAGCTCAGCTTGCTTTTAGGACTGGCCAACTTCCTTCTCTTTGCCATCCCGAATCCACTCTCCTCCATTCACCACCCTGTACTTTGCCCAGGGAAAATGATCTGGGTGGACACAGGCTCCTATGTCTCTAGGTCACTAATTTGACCAATCAAAGGCGGAAAGAGAGTAAGAATATTTAATGCCCTGGTTTCCTCCCTGTGAGGTTGCCCTAGGCTGACTAGTCCTTCAACAGAAGCTTACTATTCTGCTCTAAGCTGCAGCCTTTATTTTTTTCTCTTACTGGGTTCTATTAATGGTTCCTTGTCTTTATTCCTTGGGGCCTAGAGGAGATAACCGTTAAGCAGCCTCTGGCCCTGGGGTACTGCTCTATTCCTACTCCCCATAGTCAGGAGTAATTATTCCTTTTGTAAATAAACCCTCTAATTCCTGTTTGGATCTTGACTAATACAATGATTCAATTTAACTTTTATAAATGAACTTAGTCTTCAAAAATGTAGTATGTATTTAATTAATTTGAATAGGCAGATACATTCTTTATTTAATATATCATTATTAGCACATACAGCATGATGTTTAAGTAATCAGACTTCAGACAAATTTTGTTTTTAAAAATAGAATTGAGCTAGAAATAACTGAAAATGGCTCTTAAGCATCAGGAAAAGATGCGAATGAAGTTCTTGCATATTGCCTCCTAAATTTCTCACAAAGCTTTATTGATCCTTTTTCCATTGTTTAACTCTAATTTGTTTTGTTTACTGATTTTTAAGTCTATTTTTCATAAAAACCTATTTTTATAGACAGCACAGTCCTAAATAATCAGTGGGTCAGAGAAGAAATTGCAAGAGAAATTAGTAAATATCTCAAGACAAATGAAAATGAGAACAAAAATGTATGGGATATAGCAAAACCAGTGCTGAGAGGGAAATTTATAGCCCTGAGCACATATATTTAAAAAGAAAAAAAAAGCTAAAATTAAAGACCTAACTGAACACCTGGAAGAACTGGGAAAATAAACAGCAAACCAATTCCAAAGCAAGCAGAAAGAAATAGCAAAGTTTAGAGTAGAAATAAATGAAATTGAGAACAAAAAAGCAATAGAGAAAAAAAACAAAACCAAAAGCTGGTTCTTTGAGAAGATCAATAAAATTGGCAAAACCTTAGCTAGACTACCAAAGAAAAACAAGATGCAAATAAATAAAATTAGGAATGAAAGGGGGGACATTACAAGTGACCCCACAAAAATAAAGATCATAAGAGGATATTATGTAAAACTGTATGCTACCGTATTAGACAATCTAGATCAGGGGTTTTTAACCTTTTTTGTTCCATGAACCCCTTTGCCAGTCAGGTGAAATGAATACTACTATAATTTATTTATTGCATACATTCATAAGAGAAGCAAATGCTAGATATTAGTTAGAGGTCAGAGTAAACAGAGATAATAAGTTGATTTTTTTCAATTCAGCTCACAGACCCCCTGAAATCTTACCACGGACCCCTTGGGGGTCCATGGACCCCTACTTAAGAACCCCTGATCTAGATGAAATGGACAGGTTCCTAGAAATAAACAACCTACACTGACTCTACAAGAAATACAAGAACTCAACAAAGCAATCACAAGTAAAGAGATTGAATCAGTCATCAAAAATCTTCCAACAAAGAAAAGTCCAGGACCATATGGCTTCACAGGTGAATTCTACCAAACATTTCAAGAATTATTGCCAATCCTGTTCAAACTCTTCCAAAAAATTGAGGAAATGGGAAAACTGTCCAACACATTTTATGAAGCCAATATTGCACTAATAACAAAGCCAGATAAAGATATTTGAAGAAAAGAAAATTACAGACCGATATCTCTAGATAAAGAATTTGCAACAAAATATTTGCCATTTGAATCCAACAGCATATTAAAAGACTTATACACCATGATCACGTGGGTTTTATTCCTGGTATGCAAGAGTGGTTTGATACAAGAAAATCAACGTAATACACCACATTAATAAATTGAAGGAAATAAAACCATATGATCATCTCTATTGACACAGAAATGGCGTTTGAAAAATCCAGCATCCTTTCTTGATAAAAATACTGCAAAAGATAGGAATAGAAGGAAGGTTCCTCAACATAATAAAGGGCTTATATGAAAATCCCACTGCCGACATCATAGTCAGTGGGGAAAGACTGAAAGCTTTCCCTCTAAGATTGAGAAAAAGACAAGGATGCCCACTGTCACCACTGTTGTTTAACATTGTCCTAAAAGTTCTAGCTACAACAATTAGGCAAGATAAAGAAATAAAAGGCATCCAAATTGGAAAAGAGAAAGTAAAGCTCTTATTATTCACAGATGACATGATCTTATATATAGAAAATTCCTGAATACCTACAACAAAGCTACTAGAGTTCAGCAAAGTGATAGGATACAAGATCAACATGCAAAAATCAGTAGTGTTTCTATATACCAGTAATGAACAATCTGAGGAAGAAATCAAGAAAAAAAAATGTTATTTATAAGAGCAACAAAAAGACTCAAATATCTAGGAATTAATTTAACCAAGGATGTAAAGGACCTGTATTCAGAAACCTATAAAACACTGCAAAAAGAAGTCAAAGAAGACCTAAACAAATGGAAGGACATTCCATGTTCATGAATTGGAAGACTAAATATCATTAAGATGTCAATTCTACCCAAACTGATTTATAGATACAGTGCAATCCCAAACAAAATTCCAGCAGCCTACTTTACAAAAATAGAATAGTCAATTACCAAATCTATTTGGAAGGGAGAGGGACCCCTAATAGACAAAAACATCCTACAAAAGAATTGCAAAGTTGGAGGAGTCATGCTTCCTGACCTTGAAGTGTATTACAGAGCTACAGTGGTCAAAACAGCATGGTATGGCATAAAAATAGACACAATAGATCAATGGAATTGAATTGACACTTCAGAAATAGATCCACACCTCTACAGTCAACTAATTTTTGATAAGTCTACCAAGTCCATTTTACTGGAACGTAACAGTTTCTTCAACAAATGGTGCTGGGAGAACTGGATAACCATAACCAAAAGAATGAAAGAGGACCCCCCTGTCTTACTCCCATACAAGATCTACTAAAAATGGATCACAGACCTAAACATAAAAATCAGGACCATAAAATTCCTAGAAATTAATGTAGGAAAATATCTTTAAGATGTGGTAGGTTGCGGTCTCTGAAACCTGACACCCAAAGCACAAGCAACAAAAGAAAAAAGAGATAAATGGGATCTCCTCAAAATTTAACACTTTAGTGCCTTAAAGGACTTTGTGAAGAAGGTAAACGGGCAGCCTATTCAAAGGGAGAAAATATTTGAAATTACATATCTGACAAGGGTTTATTATCCATGATGTATAAAGAGATCCTACAACTCAACAATAAAAAGACAAACGACCCAATTAAAAAATGTGTAAAAGACTTGACAAGACATTTTTCTAAAGAAGAAATAGAAATGGTGAATAAACACATGAAAAAATGTTCAGTATCACTAGCTATTAGGGAAATGCAAATCAAAGCTACAATGAGATATCATTTCACACCTACTAGAATGGCCACTATTAATGGATTGCACATTATAATAAGTATAAAAAACACTGCTGATTTATAAATGTAGTTGTGGCTAAATCAGGTAGTCTAGGGAGGTTAATGTTAATTGAAAGACAGCTAGAGGATAATTTAGGGACTGTATAACAGTGATTTTGGTGGTAGATGAGGATTGTGATTAATATAAATACAAGAATGTTCTACTACAAGGTGTAAGAATATGAGGTTACATGGGAAAAGTACAACTAATGTAACTTACAGACTGTGGTTAGCAGTAATATTGTAATATTTTGTCACAAAGATAAAGAAGGAACTATATCAATGCTAAAGGTAAAAAACAATATGGTGTTTTATATTATGAGATATGAATATGATTAAGCATTTTTCCTTCATTTTCTTCATTAAAAAGGAGACCTTGGTTGTGTCATTTAACCTATCTGTGTTCATTTATGTATCTTTCTGAACACTGAAGAAACAACTGAGTTTGTTTTTAGGATTAAATTAGATAAATGTGCCTGGATAGAATTTTTTAGAGTAATGCTTCCATAATTTGTTAAGCTGCCTTTTGTCTGTTACTTTATTTTTTGAAGTTGAAATAGTTTGCTTTAAAAAATATATTAAAAAAAAAACAACACAGAAAACTACAAGTTTTGGAAAGGACGTGGAGAGATAGGAATGCTTATTCACTGTTGGTGGGAGTGTAGAATGTACAGCCGCTGTGGAAGTCTGTTTGGCACTTCCTAAGGAATTTAGGTAAAGATCTGCCATGTGACCTGGCACTGCTAGGTATATATCCAGAAGAACCGAGAGCAGGTTCACAAACAGATATCTGCATACCAGTGTTCATAAAGCATATGACAACTTGGATGACATTATGTTGAGTGAAGCAAGCCAGACACAAAAGGACAAATACTGTATGCTTGTGCTATTATTAAATTAAGAACTAATGTGTAAACTCATGCAGTTTTAGAATGTTTTCATTACTCCAAAAGAAAAAATCCCATACACCATTACATCCCCCTATTGTTGACTGTTAGAATTGATATAATATCCTTTTTACCATTACAGAAAAAATATTATAATATTACTGTTAACTATAGTCCATTAGTTGCATGAGTTGTAATTTTCCTGTGTATCAACATATTCGTAACACTTTGTAAAAGAACATTCTTATACTATTAACCACAATGTTCATCCACCACCGAAATCAGTGTTATGCAGTTCCTAGATTATCCTCTAGCTTCCTTTCCATTGACATTTTCATGCCTAGACTACCCCTTTCAGCCACAATCACATTTATAAATAATCAGAGTTAGTTATATCCACTATAATGTGTTATCATCAACTCTATTCGTTTCTACACATTTGCATTAAACCTTATTAAAAATTCTACATACATTAAGCATCAGTTCCCATTCTCAACCCACATTCTATCTCCTAGTAACCCATACTCTAGAGTTTACCTCCGTGAGTTTATTCATTATATCTAGTTCATATTAATGAGACCATACAATATTTGTCCTTTTATATCTGGCTTATTTCACTCAATGTAATATCCTCAAGGGTCACATATTGTCATATGCATCCCAATGTCATTTCTTCTTACAGCTGAATAGTATTCCATTGTATGTTTATGCCACATTTTGTTTATCCTTTCATCAGTTGGACACATGGGCTGTTTCCATATTTTAGCAATTGTGAATAATGCTGCTATGAACATCGGTGTGCAAATGTCAGTTTGCATCCTTGCTTTCAGTTCTTCTGAATATGTTCCTAGTAACATGATTGCTGGATCATATGTCCGTTCTGTATTTAGCTTCTTTAGTACCCCCAAACTCTTTTCCACAGAGGCTGCACCATTCTACATTCCCACCAACAGGGAAGGAGTGTTCCTATTTCTCCACATCCTATCCAGTACTTGTAGTTTTTTGTTTCTTTGGAGCATAAAGATGTACCTCAATTAGCCATGATAAAATACAAATAAACTTGATAATCCTATATTATATAAATATAAGCTTTTAATTTGTATTTCTGTGGAATACCTGAAGGATTAATTATTCTTTTGAATGTGCAAATTTTGCTTAAATTTAAATTGACCTAGAGAGACCATTAGATGATTGTATACATAAAAACATGGTTCAGGACCTTCATAATAATGTTGTTCACATGTTTGCCTTTACTTTAATGAACTTTAATTTGGTATCATGCATTGGCCTTTACTGAGCAATGTTCCAAGAGAAAATACCTTGAAACTATTTATTGCATTTACTAATTAGGGAACTAATTAGTATTAGGTCTTTTTTTGAGTAATGGATGCGGTAGGAAGCCTCATGTATGGTATTAAGGTGCATACAAAGGCAACTCTAGAATTGTCTAAAGTTATTATGACTTTATATTGAGGCAACATTGCTCAAATTTGAATTGTGCTTGAACCACATATTAAAAAAATCTTTCAAATCCTCAGTATTAGATAAATATGTACAAATATAAAATTAGGTAATAAACCCTTGATGTGTAGAATTCTATTTCAGGATCCAAATTCACATTACAAGATGTGTTAGCACATTATATCATGCTGTGTTCTCTTTATAAGGACTCACAAGAGAAATTTTCTTAGTTTTCTTTTGTCGGCGTGACTCTCCGCAGGCTCTGCTGCCGATCGCCGACCACCGCTGACCACTGCCGCTGTCTGCCGCCGCCACCGATCGCTACCCCCGGGGCGGTTCCCTTGGCGATCGGGCGGTCGGGGGACGAAGGGAGGGGGGTTGCGGCCCACCGGGCTCAGGCGTCCCTGAGCACAGCGAGCCAAAGGCCGGGGTCTGCGTCTCGAGCCGCAGACGAGAGTGGGGAGACGGACACTTCCCGGTTACCAGCAGACGATGAGTAACGAATACGGAGACTATCGCACACTCCGGAGACTAGGCTGGGCTTCCAAGTCTTAACTTTATTAGGCGGGCTCTGATATTTATAAAGAGCGGGAGGGGTGGAGTGAAATGGGGGAAGGGTAAGGCATAATGAGTGGATTCTGATTGGTTGGGATGGGTTTATGTCCATATAAGGTATATGCTAGAAAGGGGGTGGTGCCGAGCTGCGGTGGCCATCTTGAAGCACACGGCAAGGAGAGATTGCTACAGATGTCGGCAGCCGATTGGCTGCGGTAGCTGCAAAGGTGTCCGCTCCTGATTGGTTGCGGCATTCGGCGCCAAAATGGTGTCCACGCCTCGGTTTTCTCGGGCAGCGTGCTCAGAGCCTCCGTACCGCCCTCGCCCCCCACACACACCTCCTCCCACATTCTTTAGTAGTTAGGATTAGGTATGCTTTTTCAGTGTTTTTGGTTTTGTCTTTTAAATTAGATTTTGTTTTCTGCACTGAATCCATATCTTACACATCCTAGAGCTGAACATGGCTTGCCTCTACATTATGCCATTCATGTTGCATAACACCTTATCTTTCGTATATCTAGATTTTAAAGCTCTTATACATCTGCTCAAAGCAAGAAATGATACCTGTAATTCCAACCCTGAGAAATTAAAAGAAGGCTGTGTGCTATGTTCTCAGTTTAAGCAGCTAGGGGAATATAGAATGTATTTTTATTGCTATTTCCATCAAATGTTAACTTTTTTTAAAAAAGTTATTGCTTTTAGAGATAACTTTTAGTTATGTGAAACGTTTGTTAACATGAAATTCAACTATTTTTTATAATACTCTTGATGAAACTCTATTTTAGTCTAATACATGTTTAAGTTTATTTAATTACATGTGACTTGTTATGATCCCCAAGGATCTTGTAGTCTAAATTAAATAATTTTAGAAATCTGATCTTATCCTAGTAATAATTAGAGGAAACTGACTATAAAGAAGTTATTTTTCCATAATCATACAGCTAGTTAGGAAGGCAGCTTTAGAAGCTAGGCATTTTGTTATTGCTTAGATATGTTTTCAGCAAATAAGAGGCACTCATTTAACTTTTTCTATGATCCTTTATTCTAGTGTTTACCTGGAAGCAGGGCAAGGTCTTAACACAATAACAACAATAATAGCAGTAGCTACTATGCAACTACAGTGCTTATTGTATGTCAGACACTATTCAGGATTCTTTATATGTATTAACTTGCTTAATCTTTACAACAACTCTATGAAGCAGGTACTGTTACCATGCATATTTCCTAGATGATGAAACTGAAACTCAGTTTAAGTATCTTGCTTCAGATCACACAGTTAGAAAGTGGTAGAGCCTTGTTAAACCTCATAATTCTACTCCTTATAAGTATTTTTAACATCCATTAATCTGCCTCTCATATAATCCTCAATATCCCTTTGCCTTATATAAGATTTGCAATATATGTTTGGCATTGAATGGATATTCATTGAATGCAAAGTCAGTAAAAAAGCCTGAAAGGAAAATATTTATATGTTTTCTCATGGCTGACTAGAAACAGATGCAGTAGTGGTCTGCCTCATACAGGGTTTATCATTCAAATGTTGAGCATGTCATAGACTATGGAAACAATCCTAAACGTCATATATTTTTATGCTGTGCCAGTATTTATCAAACTTAAGTTCTGTTTAAAAGGGAGAAACATTGCAAATGTTCAGTTTGCTTAAACATGTACAAATTTTAAAATTACATATAAATTCTTCATATGTAGGGCTCCTCATTTATGAAACCAAATTCAGTTTACAGCTGAAGCAAAAATCAAAATTAAACACTCAAAACTAAAATGAATACCATTAATTTAATTTGATGAATGATGTTTTACTGAAGCTGTTTCACTATCACAGTTTGAATATATTTGCTGGCTGCTATGGTGCATAATTCTTTTCAAATCAGTATGAAGAAAATCATGATGTTGCCCATGTGTATTCCCTTTTCTCCTTTGAACTACCTTGGAACCTTTGTTCCCATAGCTGACTGATACATCATCTGGTCTTCACACTTGATTGGAATGTATAATTTACCTTTAAGTTAAATTCTCTTCTTTTAGCAACAGCCAATGACAATTGTAATAGTTCTTCCTGGTGCCAACACAGTAGTAAACACAAGCAAACGTGAGTACTGAAATCTCTCCATGGCTCTCTATTATGAGGAGACTGGCATTATACCATATGAGCTCATATGTATATTTCATATTACCACTGAAATTAAACACATTAAATTTATTACAGGAAACTGTTAACTCTCCACAAAAGAACCCAAGAACACCCAGGGATCTGTGGACCCAAGTTTAAGAATTATTGGTTTTAAACCTTGAAGCCACACTTTAGAATGCTAGTGTAATATGACAGTAGGAACAATTTTAGCCATTTTGGCTTGTTAATTATTTTGTTCCAATTAGTTTTATCAAGATTAGACAGATACTTGGTAGGTTTCTTGGGGAATGATACATAGGGATAGAAATCTTTTTATTGTAGTTTATTTCATTTATTTCTTTGAATGCTTTGAAATTTTTATTAGAGAATTTGTAGGCTTATAGGAAAATCATGCATAAAATAGAGAGAGTTCCCATACACCACCCTATTATTATATTATTAACACTTTGCATTAGTGTGGTAAATTTGTTACAAGTGATGAAAGCACATTTTTATAATTGTACAATTAAGTAAAGTCCTTGGTTTAACTTAGGGTACACTGTGTAGTATTTTATTTTTAAATTATATTCTCTTACCATATATACAGTCTAACATTTCAATCCCTTTTAATAACATTTAGATATATATTTCAGTGCTATTAATTATGTTCACAATGTTGTGCTACTATCACCACTCTCTATTATCTATTACTAAAACATTTTCATCATTCTAAATAGGAACCCTGCACATGTTAAGCCTTAACTTCTCATTCCCTATCCCCACCCTGTGCCCTGGCAGCCTTTACTCTAGTTTCTGACTCTATGAATTTGCTTATTCTAAGTATTTTACATCAGTGAGATCACAATATTCATTCTTTTGGATGTGACTTACTTCACTTAACATGATGTCTTCAAAGTTCATCCATGTTGTCTCATGTATCAGAACTTCATTCCCTTTTTACGACTGAATAATCTTTCATTGTACATACATACCACATTTTGTTCATCCATTCATTGATTGATGGACACATAGGTTACTTTCACCTTTTGGCAATTGTGAATTATGCCACTATGAACATAGGTGTGCAAATATCTGTTTGAGTCCCTGCTTTCAATTCTTTTGGTTATATACCTGGTAGAGGGATTGCCAGATCATAGGGTAATCTAGAATTGATCTAGAATTATAGATCATAATTCTATACTTAGCTTTCTGAAGAACTGCCAAACTATCTTCCACAGTCGTTGCACCATTTTACGTTGTCACCAGCTATAAATGAGTGTTCCTATTTTTCCGTATCCTCTTCAAAATTTTGTTTTTTTCTGTTTGATTAATAGGTATGAAAGGGTATCTCATTGTGGTTTTGATTTGCAGTTCCCTAATGGCTAATGATGTTGAACATCTTTACATGTGCTTTCTGGTCATTCTGTGGAGAGATGTCTGTTCAACTCTTTTGTCCATTGTTTAATAGAGTTGGCTTTTTGTTGTTGAGTTGAAGTATTTCTTTATATATTCTGGATATTAAACCTTTATTGGATATGTTGTTTCCAAATATTATCTCCCATTGTATAGGTTGTCCTTTGCTTCAATTTGTTTCTCACACTATCCCAGCTACCTCTGAGACACTTCCCTGCCCTCAGGGCAAACTCTGGGAGGGTGAGCCCAAGGCAAGCTCCCTGGCTCAGTCTCTGACTTCTGCCCAATAGATTGGCACTGGCATACATGTATGTTAACACTGGAAGTATATACACAAGGGCCACTCTGCTCCCTCTGGAAGAGGGTCAGGGAGCTATAATAGGTGTACAAGCTGGCTTCACCCTGCATTGTGAAAAGGTGGGAGAGGACCCAGCAAGTGTGCCACATGCTTCTTATATGGCCTTTGAAGCTCATTTTCTTGATTCAGCACTTTCCCAGTTAATGCATCTTTTAACTATGTGGTAGTTTTAGGCTGTATGTACCCCAGAAAATCATACAACTGGTCCATTTCTGTGGTTATGAACCTATTGTAGGTGTGACTGTTTGATTAGATTCCTTCACTAAGGTGTGACCCAGGGTGGGTCTCAATACTATTACTCAAGTCCTTTATAAATGCATGAATATGGAGAGAGGAGGCCACAGAGATAGAAATCCCCAAAAGGTGAGAGAGAAAGCCCTGGAATCCAGAAGCTGAAATCAATGGAACCATAAAAGCAGGGAGAAAGCCATGAAGCAACGGAGCCCAAAGGAGGAGGGAGAGCCCTAGCAGAAGACTTCATGTGCCCTGACATGTGAGAGAGGATTCCAGGATCACCGACAGCCCGTCTTCAGGGAGAAAAAGTATCGCCTGATGAAGCCTTGATTTGGACATTTTTCTTGGCCTTAAACTGTAAGCTTTTAAACTAATAAATCCCCTGGTAAAAGCCAACCCATTTCTGGTGTATTGCCTTGGCAGCCTTTAGCAAAGTAAAACAAACTGTTTTAAGTAATTTTGAGGAAGTTTACAGTGTTTGATTCCTCTGCTGCCTTTGCCCAAAGGGGGTTGGAACAATGGCCACTCTCAGACACAGCCCCCAGGGATCTGAGGTAGCTGACCAAAGGCAGTGACCAGGGATCAGACCACACACCCCCAGAGTTTGGAGGACTAGGTCTTTTATTCCCACCCTGGCACCAGCAACCTGGCCAGGAGCTTGACCTCCAGTCTGCGCTGCTGCTTACCATGTGGCTGGGAGAAGAGAATGGTAGCCGCTGCAGGGACGATGAAATTCACTGGTATTATTATCGACCAAAAGTGAGTCCTCGCCTCACGAGCACAGATTTAATCAGGAGACACTGGGATTTCGAGAAGAGAAAAGGTTTATTTAGCTAGCCTCGCGAAGATAGGAGGATAGTATTTTCCTCAGATCTGTCTCCCTGAGCTGGGAAGTTGAGGGATACTTATTGGATTAAACAAAGAGAGGTGGGGATAGGGTTTGTGAGCTATTGGTACATTAGGATTGGTTTGTAAGCATTCAAGTGAGTGACTGCAATTTGGTTATTATCATTGGCTGATGGGTTCTGTTATCTTGAGGGGTGGGCTTATGATGTTGCTGGAATTTGTAATAGTCCGATCTCAGACCTCTTGCTGTATTTCAGGTCCAGTGTTTTCTTTTCTGTGGTTCCTGCCCATTTTGATTTTGCTCACAGGGTATTTTATGTCCTGGAATCATTTTAAGTTCAGGTCTCTTCTTTTTGCACATGCTTTGCTAGTCTCAGTTAGTTCTGTGGGGAAAGAAGAAAGCAGGAATTTGTCCTAGGGTTAGATAAGTCCCTCATTATTCTTAAAAGAAGGAAGTAAAAGTTTTTACAAGTTACTAAGGGAGGGCCTATATTCTGTTGAGTTAGTATGTGGCATTTTTGGTGAGTGTGATTTTTTACTATTATAATTAGGCAAACTTTTCTCCTAGATTAGCTTTCTTTTAACTGTGCATATCTTGGCCATTAAAGCTAATTAAGGCTGGTCTGACTGGAACTGTTAAAAGCAAGAATTGATCTATGGGGTGTATAAGTGGGAATTTTGGAGAAAAGAGAAATGGAAACTTGCAACCTAATTAGGGAGGGAGCTGTTTCAGCAGTGGGGTTTATGACAAACAGGTCAGGGTCCCCTACAGTGTTTATCACAATTGACCAGCCTCTTCTAGCTCCTCCCTGGATGCTGCATAGTTTTCCACTGTTCTCTGGAGTTTCAAAATAGTTGATTCAGACCGTTCCTGCCACTTGAATAGTTGTTTTGGTGCAGGAACTGATTCTTGGGCCTTCCTACTCTGCCATCTTCCCACAATCCTAAGCTGTTAAAATCTTTTGTAGGCAGGAAAGAATTTAGATTTGCTTGGTACAAAGGATGGTGTCAGTAGGGATTTCAGGGCAGGTAAGGGGGAAAACGATGACACTAATGTTAGTACTGCCTTTAAATCCTACTGAAATTTTGGGTGAAAAAGCTCTAAACATTTGGTGTAAAATGAAAAAATTCCCTTGTCCTAAGCTCCAAGGGAAGTTTGCCACCACCAAAACTTTGGAATCCTGGTATCATTCATTGTAGTTTTCTTACTCACTGCTCTTACCACTAAAAAGACCAAAGTAATTCCATATCTGACTGTTTCTTTTTCTGAACTCCTCTAAGTTAGGTGAATAAAGGTTCAAATAGTAGGCCTGAGTGATACCTTTTTTGGTGATCTCAGTTAGTTTGATAAAACTTGAAAGATCATCAGGGGTTGATAATTGACCTAGTACTAGGGCTCTCACCCATCACTTCTGAATAACATATGTGAATATTATGTCAGTATGTATTTTATATATATGTGTGTGTGTGTGTGTGTGTGTGTGTGTGGTGCAGCCCTGTCACGTGTTATCCAGGCAAATTTAGACATATTCCTTACCTTATTTAAGTACTTCATACAATAATAGCTGAATTTGGGGGAGTGTCCTGAGAACTAAAGGGAATAAGTCTGTATAGTAAGTTTCTGTTTTACCCTCTGGCCTATTGGAAATTGATAAACAAATATTGGTATCATTTTCCTGTTCCAGATATAATCTGTGATAGAAATAACTTTAAAAAGCATGAAAAACAGACATTGCTGAATTTATTTTTTGAAATAAATTCCATGTGCCTTATATATCAAGAACACAAATAATGTTTAATTGTAAAATTTTGAGTCTGCTTAAATATATACCTGAAAGGGACCCCCTTCACTTCCTCTGGGAAGGTGGGACATAGAGAAGCTATTGCAGGCTAGGGCCCTTCTCAGAAAAGAATGCTGTGTCTAAGTCTACACTGGACATTCCAGAGTTCCCTACCGTCAAGCACAGATGAAGTTGCCAAATTCCTGCATATTTCAAGCTGTGTATTGGGAAGATAAAATTGGCCATCCTCATTTTTCTGCAGAGGGCCGGTTTTATACGTTTTAGCTGTACATGAAATTTTACAGTTTTGTTTTCCTTTCCATGAAGCAAAATATGTAAGCAAATCAACTAAAAAGAAATCGACTCTACTTGTATCTGAAAACTAGCATATGATAATTAGTAAAACACAAATAAAATAAACTATTTCCAGAACCAATAATATTGTTCATTTTTAATTTAAAAATTTTTATTTGGCATCTTCAGCTAAAGTTGTTTATCTCGAAGGCTGTTCTTAAAATTGTCTCTATATCCAATTCTTCTATCAACTTCTATCATTTGGATTTAAAACTTTAATTATATTTCAGCAAAGTCATAGTAATTTTCTATATATTACTTTCCTATATATGAAAACATCTTGTATGATTCTAAATTAGCATCTCACTGATTACTACATGTTTATTTTCCTTTGGAAAATGTATTCTCTCTACATATAGAAATCTTATTTTAAATTACCTTGGAACTGTGAATAACAAAATTATCTTTGGATTGACAGAATCATGCAGACATTCGTTACACAGCAGTGGAAACAGAGCAAAGAAAAATCCAGTTGTCTGCACAATAAGAAGCTGTCAGAGAAGAAAGTAAAGTCTCCCTTGCATTTATTTTCTACCTTGCGCAGGTAGGTAACAGGTATCATTGTCTTCCTAAATGCTAGGCATGTCATACTCCATCATTATTCAATTCAGAACATTCTTTCTATAGTCTTAGCATCTGTTTGTTTAACCTTATGACTTCAAAGAAAGGTCCAAGTAACATGCATCTCGTCACTGCAGAGGTCTTGTTCTGTACATAATAACATAAACATTCATTTCTATGTTTAGAGTTTTCATTTCTTTAACATGAGTCAAATTTACTAAAACTATATTCTCTTATTTAGATCAATCAAATAGAGCTTTCACTACCAAAAATAGTACCACATAAGGATATATATATGATAGATAGAAAAAAAAAGCAAAACAAAACCCTTAGACCCTTTAGTATTTTTCAAGAACAGTATAATCAGGTCCTATGATCATTCTATACTTGCCTTTAATTTCAGTTCTAGCTGGTCTTTATTTATGAAGACATTTATAACAGTATGTCCAGACTAAATCAGTTCCAATGTTTCATGCAGAGTTGAGTTTGGGTCCGGTAAGGATTCTCAGTGGTCCCTTATACTCGTGATTTTCCCTGTGGTAATCGTTATTAATTTTTGAAGGTCGCCAAGTTATCCTCCCCCTGGTTGTGGAAAAAGCAAATCCAAACTGAAATCTGAGCAAGATGGAATCTCCAAAACACACAAGCTGCTGCGGAGGACTTGTTCCAGCACAGTCAAGACTGATGACGTGTGTGCCACAAAGTCGCACAGGACCTTTGGTCGCTCCTTGTCCAGTGATCCCAGGGCTGAACATGCAGCGACGACAATTAAATCACACAAACTCTTGAACCGTCCCTGTCCTGCAGCTGCTAAGCAAGAGGACTGCCTCACTCTGAAGTCACATAAGTTATTGACTAGATCTTGTTCTGGAGACCCACGATGTGAGCACAACACCAACTTGAAGCCGCACAAACTGTTAAGCAGGTCTTATTCCAGTAATCTCAGAATGGAAGAACTATACGGACTGAAGAACCACAAGTTGCTCAGCAAGTCTTACTCCAGTGCCCCCAAGTCATCTAAAACTGAGCTTTTCAAGGAAACTAATGTAGAGGGCAGGAGGCTCTCTCTTACCTCAGGGCTTATTGGTATCTTAACACCATCTTCATCTTCATCTTCTCAGCCTGCTGTGCGTAAATATTTTCATCTTGGATTCTTAATTAAATGTTAGCTAAGGTGCAGTAGACTTTTTTTTTTTTTTGTAAAAATGTGGTGAAAGAAAGAAGCAAGGTCTTCGGTTATTTTATTTTTTTAAACTAACTTTTTCTTTTTGGATATTGTTTTGCATGCCAGACATTTGCAGCTATTACTGAAATGTTGATTTTGATTCTGAAAAAATTAATGTAGCTATTGATTTGACGTCAAATTCCTGTCATGGTAATGAATGCTTCTAAAAATGGAAGTTAATTGGATTCACAAAGCCTTTCCTTTTAAGCAAGATTTTAATTTTAATGTTTTATTAGGCAGGATTTTCTAATCTCTACCTATCTAACATGAGTAGTGGAGAACAAGGATTGTCTTATAATTAAATTAAGAGTAATGTCCTTCCTGTTCTATATAAAAGGGGGCCACCATTACTTACAGAGAGGAGCAGTATTCACAGGTTTATTCCAAAGTCTCACTTCAAGTTGCCTGCTTCCTTTACTAAAACTTTCATAGAGCCTGCTTCCTGTGGAAGTCACTTTATACTGAAGCTTTTACTGGAGGAGGAGACAAGAGGAAACTGTATTCATTTCTGAAGTCCTTTGGATGGTATTTATTGGGAATCAATCTTATACAAAATTGACTCCTAGAATGAATGATATTACAACCAGTTTCCAATAAAGAAGCAAACCTATCTTATGTATATCATTTACATATCTAAAATATTTGAGATAAAAATATGTTGTTTGCTTTTACTAAATAGGTGTATATTGCAGGGGGTGGGCAATACTTATCATTAATATTGACACCACCAGCAATAAATGAAATTGAAAAAAATGAGAAGACACTGTTTTCAGAAAGTTGTGTTAACCTTCTACATGTTTATTTCTAAAATTAAATTGTAAATTATATTGTAAATTTATATTTGTTTTAAGGAAATTTAAGGATGTAGAGAAAATAATGTTGAAGAATTCCATAGTGGAAAGTTTCCCTTGATAGCTTCACTCAATTTCAGATATTCCGTGAAAGAAAATGTCTTTATTTCCTCCTAGTATTGATAGGACTAATAGAGTTAAGTGTTGTAACACCTTCAGCAGCTGTCTAATATTTCCTAGGAGATAGAATTGTATCTGATTGTAAAATAAGCTTGAACTACTATAAATGTGGAGACTGGAACACTTGATGTTGAAGAAGAGAGAAAATGAGTTTGTTGCAATCATGTAACGATGCCAGTCATTTTTACTAGAAGATCAGAAACTAAGATTGCTATTCATTTAGTTTAGGTAAAGATTGCTATAGTAGTGGCAGAAAGGGAATTGTAATAGAATGAAATAAAAAATTTTGAAATCTTGCTGTTATAATCACATCTGTATTGACTTTTATAAAAACTTAAAGGCTATAATTGGTATATTTTTCCAATTAAAAAAAATTTGTTTTTTACTTTGCTTTTTATAGCCAAATGGTGCAAAATGCATTCCAGTACGAGACCGTGGCTTCTTAGTACAGGTATAAATTAAGACTCCATCTATTGTTGAACCATTTTAGCCCTTAGTGTGTTTTCAACTCATTTCTGAACTCCACGTAATTGTTTCTCTTTATTATTGGCTTTAGACAATTGAGTTTGCTGAACAGCGGATCCCTGTATTGAATGAATACTGTGTGGTTTGTGATGAGCCACATGTGTTTCAAAATGGCCCCATGCTTAGGGTAAGTTCTCACTGGCAGAATATCAGGGTTGAATAAAAATATAAGTGATAAAGGTTGAGAAATAAATATTTTGTATTTCAGTTTAAAATAAGTACTTTCTATTAAGCAAATTATTTCATGCATAAGTGGTATAATTTTGACATAAGTGAATTGGTATTACTTCTGAATGAGCCTGTGAAAGAACAAGTAATTTGGTACAAGAAAAATGTTTCTCATATTTATTACATGTGTATATCTTTCTGTATCTATACATATATAGATATAATACATGTTTATATGTAACATTGTAAACAATGTTTCTTCAAAACCCCACAATTTAAAATGACTAATATAGAGAGGCTAGGCCCCTTTTTCAGTTAGGAGAGGTATGTAATAGCATATGGAGAAGAAGAATAAATATTCCCTAAAATGCCCGGCTCATTTACGCATTTGGGACATTATCTGGCTAGTATGGAAATAAGAATCAATGTGCATACATGCATTTTGGAGAGAAATATATAATTTTAAACTTGTTTTTTATAGTTTTTAAAATTGAAATATAATCCATTTGGTATAAAATTCTCTATTTTAAAGTGTACAGTTCCTTGGTTTTTGGTATAGTCATAATGTTGTGCAACCATTACCACTATCTAATGATTCTAGAGTATTTCCATCACCCAAAAAGAAACCTCATACTTATTAACAGTCAGCCACAATTTCTCCCTGCCCCATCCCCTCGTAACCACTAATCTATTTTCTGCATCTATGGGTTTGCCTGTTCTGGACATTTTATATACATGGAATCCTATAATATGTGGCCTCTTGTATCTGACTGCTTTCATTTAGCATAATGTTTTTAAGTTTCATTCGTGTAACGTGTCAGGACTTTTCTTTCTTTTTTTTTTTGAAAAATATTCCATTATTGGATGTACCACTCACTGGGTGAGTTGTCAGTCAGGCAAAATTAAGACATGCGTTTTTGAGCCTGTATTTAAAGGAGCCACAAGAGAGTGAATTCTTTGTGAAAGAAGTCTATTCTGTTCCCACCGTACCGCGTTGTTAGTATCCAGGCTACAGGTGAGCTTGTGACTCGAAGCTGGGACTAGGGTAAGATACAATGCTACAAACCTTACAGTTTGTACCAAGATTCAACCATTTTTCTTGAACAAAGAAACACTGCTTGGATTGCTGCAAGGCTTTGGTTAATTTCTAGAGTTCCAAAATGTTGTTGCCAGCTTTTTCTTTGATTAAACAAAGGGTTGGAATTTCTGGGTTCTTTACTTCAGCATTTTCACTGACATAGCTCTCTATTTCAAAGTTGTTTTTTAAAAAAAGCATTTTATCCTATCTGCGTGCTAGTTTAAATCCTGTGTTTGAATCTGAAAAACAATAAAACGTATGTAGATAGGAAGATACCAATGGAGCTAATATCTATTATAGTTAAAAGGAGAAAGGAGATTAGTGAGTGCTATATGCCAGACCCTGTATAATATATTTTGCATATTGCTTACTCATTTGATTGTCACAAAACCCTTGTAGTTTATGTATTTATGCTCCCAGGGTGCAAATGAAGAGATTCAGAATCACAGAGGTTAAGCAATTTCTTAACACCACCCAGCTAGTATGAGTAGAAGCTGAGCTTCTAACTTAATTCTGTCTGACTTCAAAACTTTGCTTCATAAATGCTTATTGAAGGCTTAATACTTAAGTATAAGGCACTGTGCTAGATTTAAAAAAATTGCTCTTGCCCTTAGATTTTGTAAACCTTATCCTATCTGGGCTTATTAATGTGGTGAGTTAGATATTATCTTTAATTCCTATTATACAGATAGGAAAACTGAACTCTGTACACATGTGCTTTACCTGGAAGAAGCTCTACTTCTATTTCTTTTTTTAAATAGAACTTACTTGAAATATTTTGTTTGAACAAAAAGGCTATGGCAAGAAAATGTTTGAAAACCACTATCATACACCATGCTTACCTCGCTATATAAATACGTGGTTAGATTGTCTAAGGAGTATCGTTTCTGTTTTCAGTAGGAAGTAATTTATAATTCTTTGAAAATGCAAAGTTTCTAAAATGTGGTTAGTTACTAAAATATTCTTTAGGGCTTAAAAACATTCTTTGAGACATGTTTTTATTGCTCATATGTAAATTGCTTTGAAGCAAATAAAAGTAAAAATGTATTCATCTTACTTTAAAAACTTCTAAAATAAGTCTTATCTTAGGGATGAGTAAATTTCCTATGTTTGTAAATGATGCATAATGAATATTGTACTAAAAATATATTGTGTATGTGTAATAGCAAGAGGGACATGCCACAGCTTAACAGTCTTAAATATAGGGATTAATTTCTTGAAAGCAAAGGTGGATATTTTAATAATATTAAGAACAGATAACAGTTTACAAATTCAAGCAGTAATAGATTCATTGTAAATAAAAATTAATTTATGAAAGTATGTGTATTGATACATCATTACATTTACCTGGTAATAGCTATTAAAATGACTGCAACATTGTGAATTGGTGCTAGAATTTTGTTTGTAATTTACATAACAGGATTTGTTGGGGTGAAAGGTGGGCTGGGAATCGGTTCAAGGCAGGAGAGGGCTAGTCCATAATAAACTACTTGTGTTTCATTACGGAAGAATGATTCAGTTAGTCTTCTTTGAGCAATCTTAATCACCTAATTTAATTGAGAACTTTCATCTAGAGTGCCATCTTGTGTTGACATTTTGAACTTCTCAAAATGTGACTAAATAAAGGAAGAAGTGGCATTAGTAGTCTACAAAAACTAGTTTGCAAATGTTTATCTCAAAATTAAACTGATTTGCCTCCTCAATGCTCTTTTGAATTTTCAAAAGAAAGAAAGAAAATGATTATTAAACGTAGTCACTAAGATTTACTTAGTATGGTGTTAGTATGGTATGTAAATTAATCTCAACATTACTACCTCTATGGTTGCTATGTTAAAAAGATGGGAAGAGAAAAGTATTTTTATAAAAATGTATCGTGTACCTTTACTTCTGATTTTTCAGTATCAAGGCAAAATAGTTTTTTCAAAAGGCAAGTTTTCTAATGTACCTGATATCCTTCTTCAAACAATTGTACTAGCAGGATATATCAGCATTGCCAATTAGAGTAAAGGAAAAAGGGCCTCTCTTTGACCAAAGAGATGCAAGAAAGAAAAGAAGCATCCATAAAGGAATCAGGTTATTTCTTCATCATTAGGAATATAGGCTTATTATTTAAAATAATGGTTAGCTTAGCAAATTAGTGTGATTTGGAGATTTAGAGATTTGAAGATAAATAATTATGGGAGGAGGATAGAACTGAAATGCAGAAGAAAGCATTATAGAAAGCATTGAAATTTTGCTTATTTTTATATAGGGAATATATCTCAGTAAATATAATAGGGAATAGGGAAGTCTGGGTTACATTGCTAAAAATCTTTTGAGACAAGGTCAGGGTGGTACATAAATACCTAGGATTGGGACAAAGTGTGCTAATTGAGATGTGTAAGATTAACCGTGTCTAGGATATTTTTCCTTAAGTCCTTGAAATTTTTCCTATATTAAAATTTTTTAAATTAATGTTCCATCCTAGGTAGTGGGGCAGTTTCTTTTATTTTATTTCCATTATTTATAGCAGTGATTTGCTACCAGAAAAGGTAGTTTTTATTGTTATATTCCCTGGAGTGTGTATATGTGTGTGTGTGTGTGTGTGTATGTGTGTGTATAACTACATATTTGGATGATAAAATAAGCATAGTCAATTGTCAAGTTCAAATAAAAACCATTCATTACTCTAAATTACACTAAATTATCCTTATCCTCTTATTAGGCCTTGAGATTGGTGGGTTTTAGTCATAGAGTTGTGTATGGTTATTTGACAGAACTATTATTTAAAACAATGCAACTTCTGCATCACAGTTTACTTCCTCAGTGAACTTTGGGTTGCTGTCACTGGAATAAATTCCTAGGGCCCTTATGATTTTCAAGGTTTATCTTTTTCCTGGAAGCTCAGTGTACTTTAACTGAGGCAGTGCATATAAAGTGACTGATAACAGTGTTTTACACTAGCAAATGGGTTGCCATTGGTATTTCAGACCATACAATGCTCTCGGCCCCAGAAAGTAAACAAAAGAAACAGTCCAATGTCAGTGGCGAAATTGAGGGTGAAACATGTATGCACATCGATACACGCAAAATATGAAAGAAGATTAAGAATAGGATAAACACTCAAGTAAAATGAAAAGTAGTAGAAATTGAGCTGTCTTCTCTAAAGTATATCCAAATATATATAGCAAAGTGTACAGCTTGAGCCTGAAAGAACTTCCTCCAATTAATTTCCTCCCACAGTTGTTTCCCCTGTTTCTGACATGGACTCAAACTGCACTTTTAAGACCGACAAAGGAAATATATCTATCTGTTCTTCTAAAATTCTCTTTGAAGGAAGTAAACCTGAAACCTCTGTGATTGGTCAGGCTGTAGAGCCATAAAGCCACCCATATGGCCCCACCAGTTAAACTCTAGATCAAGTTGTGAAATTGTGCTCTGAGATAAGTGAGCATAGGCGCAGTGGCACTAACAAATGCCTTTTGCCTGCTGTGCAGCAGCACCATGGATTGCATCATGTTAGGCTTCATCAGCTACCTAATGCGGTGTAACTCGGGAGATAAGATAAATCAAACAGATGACACTATATTAGATTTGAAAGATGAGAGCTCTCCCAGAGCAACTGCAGAGTGTGTATTTCAGTGCTGTTGACTTCAGGAGGTTATTGAAGTCAAAAGTCTTTGCAATAAAACCAATCTTTCAAAAGCTGGTAACAAGTAAGCAGAGTCATGCTTTTTTATTCCAAAAAAAATTACCTAGAAAAAGGTAGAATTCCCTTTAATATATTTGTTTTGTACAGCTTTTGTGTCTAACCTCGTTTTTTACTATGTCACCATCTTGGTTATTTGCCTATTTTTATACATCTCATTTACAAATTATTATGTATTAAGCAGGAGAGGTGAACTTTACTATTTAATATTTTCATCTATTGCTAAGTCATTCTGATTGCAAACAAAACTAACTGAAATGGATAATTTATTTTTGTATATGTGAATCTATATTAAGTGACTCATTACTAGTTGTTACATTACTAACAAAGTTCCACTTTTATTAAAGTGGCATCATTTCTTTAAAACTGGAAAACTTTATGTTTTCTATTTATTATGTGGAATATCATAAATTTAATTTAGGAATTTGGAGATGAGAAAAAAAATGTTATTGATTCTGACCCCCTCCCTTTTTTTTTTTGTAGCCTACCGTGTGTGAACGAGAGCTGTGTGTATTTGCTTTCCAAACTCTGGGAGTAATGAATGAAGCTGCTGATGAAATAGCAACAGGAGCTCAGGTAGTATAACACATGATACTAATTATTTCTCATTTTGATTTGAAAAATTTGTTCCAATCCACTAATTATCTACACCCTGCTGTTCTTTTGGACCACTTCTTGACAGTCTGCTGTTAAGCTGGAAAAAAAGAAAAACAGACTAGCATTTGGTAATTTTTAGATATAAACTAAATATTGCTCTCTTTATCTAATGTGTATATTGCCTTTTGGCAGTTGCCAAAGGGAGAAATTTAATTTCTATTGTTTGAAAAACAATTGTGAATCTTTCTTGTATGGTGAAGTTGAGATTTTGAAATCCTTTCACTTACTTTATATAAAATTTATTTGTAAAGTTATAGTGCCATAAAATGGAAGCCAATTTATTTTTAACACTAAAGTGAAAGATAATGGGAAAAACATACAATAAGAAGAGAGCATTCAATTTACAATAACAGTGTTTATGACATATAAAGAAAAATGTAAAAACAAAGAAACAAATTGGAGGTAGAGAAGCATTTTTTGGAAAGGAAAAAATGGAAAGATGTCAAAATGTATTACTTTATACAATTAAATTTATTTTATACCAATACAATTTCAATTGATTTTTTCATTTATGGAACTTGAATAAATTAATGATTCGTTTATAAGAATAAACCCGAGAAAATTTTAAAGAAGATTCTGCCAAAGAATGCTAATTAATTAACGGAGGATAAACCAACCATATATAAAACATATTGTGTAATACTATATTTTAACAAAGATACATTACCAGCAAAAGAATAGAATGGCAGGTAAATGTCAGATTATCCCCAAAATGGACCAAATTGTTTATAAGTTTAATATATGATAAAGGGAGCATCACATCAATTCTTGAAAAGGAAAGAATTCTTTAGTAAGTGGGGTAGCAACAAATGACCTGCAACAGTAGGGGGAAAAATCATTTTAGCTCCATACCTTAAACTGTAGGCAAAAAGAAATTCCAAATGAATTAAAGGATAGTTGTTTTGCTTTTTTTTTTTTTTAATATAAAAACTAGAGGAGAGTAAAATTGAACATGTACAGCTTGAGGTAGTGATAAACGTATGCAGTTATAAGAAATCATAAAGGAAAATATGAAGAGATTCAGATCCATACATGTATACATTTTTTACTTGAAAAAAATAGCTATCAAGAAGTGTGTTTTGCTGCAAACAGAATTATATGAAAAATGCAACAGACATAAGTAATCTATCAAGGATTGAAGGGTTACTATATACCAGGCTTTACATAGATGAAGATACAATGGTTAATTAATGCAGACAGCCTCTGGCCCCAAGGATTTTTACATACCCACTAACCTCTTTATTTCACTGATTAAATATGGTGCATCTCCTCAAAGAAATATTAAGGACAATATTTGTGATATAGTGAATTTTAAATGAAAAATAATAGCAGAGCATTGATCACATGTGATTCTTGGGGGAAAAGAAATGATTCCATGACTAAATAAATTTCTAAAATACTGCATGGTACTGACCCCACACTCAACATGCAAATGTTTACATACTAAAGGCTCTGGGGACCCCTAAAACTAAGAAAACAGCTTACAGGCTTCCTCAAAAGTATCTGACCATGAAGGATCTTTTCCTCCTTTCCTTTTTTTAAAACGTGAAATTTGTTTTTTCATCCCTTGGAACTAGTATTGCTCAAAATAACAAACACAAAAAATGTTTTAATATATACTAGTGTTTGTAGCTTGGTAAAAATAAATCCTTACACAGATATGTTGTATATAGAGACATATATGTTCACATGTATCCATGTATGTATATATGTTAAAATTCTTCAAATATGTGCATATGTGTATATATGTTAAAAATTCTTCAATGAGATCAGTTCAGATTTGTGCATTTTACTGGATGCAAAATATCCCTCAAACAATTTTGAAAAGAAAACTATTAATGCTTACAGATAGGAAATTATTGATTCGAAAAAAATTGAACTTCCTGCTAACAGTAGGATATATTGATAGAATAATAGGTACCTTTTTTCCTCTCACAGATACATCTCCAAAAATAATAATGGTAAACAGAAAAAAATTAATAAACAGAAATTAATTTTGGAATATCTTATGATAATTACAAAGCACAAACACTTGATCAGATCAATTTAGTGATTTAACTCTAAAGATCAAAATCCAAAGATCAGGGAATTTAGTGATTCACTCCAAAGGGGAATTTTTTTTCACTACTTCATTGTTTTAAGCAAGCACCCCTATATTCTGGTCATAATCTTCAAGATGACGTAGAAGCTAATTCTTTTGCTGAAGAAAAAGAAACTGTACCTCAGCAGTCCCATTGCATCAATTTACTTGTGTATTTGAAGAGGTGCTCTGAGGTGCTTGAGAAGTTGGAGTCATCCTAAGGAACACTGCAGAAGACTGGTTTGGGATGAGGGTGTCCTGGGAAACAAGCAGCTAGGATTCTCTAGCCCATTCCCCAATCCTGTTTCAATCAGAACAACTCCATTTAATTCATTATATATAGGGCTCTCCTATAAGATCTTCTTTTCAAAAAGGAGTCGTTATTGCAATGCCTGCAGACCATTAGTCTACAATTCTAAATATGCCTCTTTTTCAGATTACAATGTATATTTGTAGGCTATTCACTCATCCATTCTTAAGCAGCTAGACTTTTAATCATTAAAAAAGCAACGTCTGAATTTTCCCATTTGCAAAACCCTCGAGGCTGTTCATGCCTTAAGGAGGGTCTTTCCCTGCCAGTTGAATTGTAATGTCCCTGGGAGGTACATGATAATAAAGACTTAAAGACCTTTTATCTTCATTAATCAAATGGTCTGATTCCCACTGCTTGAATATATTTCTTTGCTTTTCTAACCTAAGTATCTTAGTCAACCTCAAACTTGCCTCTTCAATTATATTATTCCATCTAAGAAGCCAAATATTATGTCTGTAGCTGGCAAGCTATAGTAACTCACCATACAGATCCTTTCATTTTAAATGCTGGAGGTGGAGAAATATATGATATGATATGATATATATGATATGAAAGAAACCATAGTGTGTGGGGTTTTTTTTCAAGTAGATATTTTGCTCCCTGAAGTATTTGGATAAATAAAGATATGTCAGTCAGATCTAATACAACAGTGGTATATAAACTTTTCTTCATTCAAAAATTGTAAATGCTAGCTTCTGTATGGTGGTTAAGAGAACTGGACTTCTTGCATCCTGTAGCTCTGCTGTCTCGACACATGGGAAGAGAGAAAGTGGAAAAGGCACCCTTGTTTCTTAATAAGGTTGGCCTCTTTCTACTCAAGATCCATTGGTTAAAACTGGTCATATGGCCTTACTTAGACAAAAGGGGCAGAAATGTAATCCCTTGCTGGAAGGGGGGAGGATGAAACTTGGGTGGACAGCATTAATTTTGCCACAGTAGTTATGTTATTTGAAGTAAGGCTAGGATATATATTAACAGAAATATTCTACTAATTAAATTTTCTATCCCCACATCCATCTTTGTATTATACTGAAATCCAATAGTGAAAAATATTAGCCAAAAAAATGCTTGTACTTTGATAAAGCTTCAATTGCATACTATCACTTAATTTTTGAATATTTTTATAAGATTGTACCAATTTCTTCTCCACCCCCACCACCACCACCACCCCCCCTGCCTCAGAAAAGGCTGTTTTATCTTACTGATTCTTTCTCAGGAATTTTTGTTTTGGTTTTACTATGATGAGTTGACCAGCTAATGCTGAAAACATTGTGTATCTGGTTTAAGTTGTATCTCTCTGGGGTAGAAGAAATGCGAAGGAAGAAGAAAAGAACAAAAACTAGGATTTTATTATGTTTTTATTATGTTTGCTGCTTAGAAGTCAACTCATTATACATTCAAAAATATATATAATACATATATATGTGTGTGTGTGTGTATATATATATATATATCTTAATGAAATAGTGTGTCAGAACATATTAGCCATTTCAGTTCTAGTATTTTCCCAAGAGTGAGCCTTGTGGGTGTTTTATGTCTTACGTACTTTGGGGCATATTATTTATAGACTTAACACCAAGTGGCTTGAGTGTTGTTAATTATTTTAGGTCACTGGTAATTCTGTGTGCTGTGATTGGATGGGTGTATTTTAAGAGTAAACACACAACACAGTGAGCTCTTCTGTCATTAGGTCATAGTGCCCTCTCATAAAAGTAGGTGAATCAAACCGTGCATATTTTTAGATGCCTTTTTTTTTTTAACTTTCTAGAAATATCTTTCCCTCTAAATGTTAAATATTCTGTTTCCTTATTAAATCTCTTGTGTTCATACTGTAAATATGTCCACTCTGGTGAGTTCCCTCTAGTATTTCTAAGCATTTAGATATTATTAGTTTTCCTGATTGAGTTGCCAGAAAATTTGCTTTGGGGACTGGGGAAGGGAGCCTGGAAACCGTTGCCTCAGATCATGCTCTTAACTGCTATGTAGTCCAACAGTCTCTCAGTAAATTCTGCAAAGACAGCATAGGGAAACTGTTGTTTTTAGAAAATCAGAGGAGAGTAGGAAGAGGTAAGATAATGTCAGGAGACTGTAGTTCTTGGAGCATTCCCGTGCATTTTCTGCAGTTGAGGTTTCCTTCACCTGGAATGGTCCCCACCAGATAGTCACGTTTCTGCCTCCCTCACTTCCCTCAGGTCTCTGTTGAAATATCACCTCCTCAGAGAGGCCTTCCCCAGCCACCATAAAAGAGCACCCCCTACCACATCAGGCTCTCATGCTTGCTTTATTTTTATAGCATTTAACACTACCAGAAATTCTATTTAAGCATATATTT
Organism: Cabassous unicinctus; assembly: GCA_029593785.1. Taxonomy (NCBI): domain Eukaryota; kingdom Metazoa; phylum Chordata; class Mammalia; order Cingulata; family Chlamyphoridae; genus Cabassous; species Cabassous unicinctus. The sequence goes on from JAQZBX010003013.1 coordinate 31,638, forward strand.
GTTGAACTGATTTTTATTATATATCTTTGCCATTGGAAAGTAAATTCCACGAGACCAGGAACCATACTGCCTAGAACAATGCTAACACATATGATGTGTTCATCAACAGAGCTATTAAGATATGAGTAATTAGGATCTGAGTAAATAGGCAATATATTGATTATTTTAAAGTAATAGTCAAATTTGATCTGAAGTCATGAATTGCAGATTTCAGAGATTGGTAGCAGTCATGAGGCTCTCCTAATTAACTCATGGTACCATTCAAGGGAGAAACAATGGGAAAGCATTTGATCAAACCTAAAGGATAGTAACTAACTTATGTGTGTATTTCAAGGTGGTAGATCTACTAGTATCCATGTGTAGGTCTGCGTTGGAATCGCCTAGGAAAGTTGTCATTTTTGAGCCATATCCTTCTGTGGTAGATCCTAATGATCCTCAGATGCTGGCCTTCAACCCCAGGGTAAGTAAATATCTAGTACACCAATCAAAAGTTGGTTATAATAATAATAATTTAGATTTAGCTTTCCTCTTTCTGCCTAAATCTCTACCTCATCAAACATATCCATGACTTGTTAGGGACCCTGGATTCCATTTAGTAAACCTGATTCTTTTCCTACCTTCAGGCTTTCACTTATCCCATTACTTTCCCTCCCCATTTTTCCTTTAAAATAATTTTCAGACCTTCATCCTCATGAAACTGGACCCAATTAATTACTTCAAATTCCAATCTTTATACATCTCATCCTCATTGCAGGTAGGTAAATTGCTATATTACATTGGTTTGCAAGGGTTAATATGTTTATTTGAAATTTATCATATTTGGGGGATATTCTGATTAGCTAACCACATTTTAAGGATCATGAGTAAAGGGGCTGGTTTTCCTTTTTCTTTTGTATGTTCACTTCTTGTGGCCCCCTTCCCCCAACATACAAACACACATACTTAGGTAAGTAAATAAAGTAAAAATTGAATTCATATTTTTGGTCAACTGACATTTATATAGAATATTATAAATATTCATGGAGATTTGCAGAATCCTTCTGAAATACCAAAATTTCAAATCGCATGAGAGCTTAAGTAGCTTTAGTTCACCTTGAAAGCATTTTATGGAAATGACTATCCAAATGTGCTTGGAAAAATTTCCCTTCTTTTTAAATAGCAACAGTGTATATATTTACCTTATGTTTAAAAATGAATCATTGGTTGTATACATGGTGTCATTTTTATCCTTGTCCATCATACTCTTTTGGTAACAATTTTCCAATAAATATAAAAATAAATTGAACAAAACTGCAAGATTTAATGTGGATTCTGTGCTTACTTTATTCATTATGGCTTGATTTTTTTTAATGGTGAAAGCTAGAACCAGAGGCTCAATTTCTTTTTGTATTTGTAGCTTTCTCCCCTGTAGGCTGAACATGATTTACATACTTATATTAGGACTGGCATTATTTTCTCTTTTCTTCCTTTTGACTCAATTATAAATCCTGTGTTCTTGAGCCATCTTATTACAGTCTTCCCTTTTATGCACACAAAGCAGTCATTGCTTTCAAATTGACCCTGATGGAAAAATCACATCCAGTCATAATATTTTTTCTCTAATGATGTGCAGACTTGCAAAGGTTTATAAGTAAATACTTGTTTTTTTCCTTTCAAACAGAAGAAGAACTATGATCGAGTAATGAAAGCATTGGATAGCATAACTTCTATTAGAGAAATGACACAAGTAAGTGTATCATCTTGTGGTTTTGTACAGTTCAGTTTTGGTTGATTGAAATCATATTTTTAAAATGTCTTAGAATATTGACTATATAGTGAAATGTGGATTTTTCTATTATATAAGATATTGGTATAAAAATTATAATAGTGCTGTAAAGAGTATCGGCATGCAGCCACTGTGACTTTTGGAGGAGATATGCTTAATTTCAATCTTAATGCTCTGCTCTTAAACTTGGACAGGAGCCTTGAGTGTATAGGGTGACGTCAGGGGATATTTGAGAGCAAAAGGGTAAATATGATACCATCTTCCTAGAATGTCAATTTATAATTGATGCTAGTCAATTCATAGCATTTTAATGTCAAAATGAAAACAATATTTCATAAAATGCAATATTCCATAAAATGCAAATTTTGCGTAAATATTTTAGATATAACCCAGAATCTCCAAACAACTTTGGAAGGCCACAGACTCCCTGAATTGTATGCTTTTGAATATGAGTTCCTGTTTTTGGTCCTTAGGGAGGCTGTGTTGGGAAAGTTTGCTAAGTGAGGATCAGGGTTTTTTCATAGAAGTAAAATATATCACAGGGCTGTTGTCCAGCGCTTAGAAAAGCACATGCTACTGAAATATTGAGGGCTTTCTACTGCCAAAGATTTGGGAAGAGGTTTAAAACTCATCATTGTAAGTAGAAATTAATAATCAGAAATTGACAGCATCACACATTATGTGTGTTGTGTATGGTGGTTTCAAGGTTTTCACTGCCCTCAAGAGACTCTGGAGTCTTATAATGGGTATTACTCTGGGTCACTTACTTTCCCTGGGAAAGGAATAGGGGAAATCCTCTTGTCCAGGAGTCCACAAAGGCTCCTTGCTCTACCTCTCCCACCGTCTACTTAGTGATCTTCATCTCACTCTCTTCTAACTCCAGAGACTGTCAGTTTTTTACCTGTAGGTGACACACCATCCCTTCCCCCATTCCCCACCCCTCTTAATCTCTGTAATGAGTACATCCAGGTTTAGGTCTTAATAAGAAAGACATTTCTACTCATCTATTTGAAGACGGTGCTTCAAATTTGGCATTTTCAAATTCCCAAATTTGATTTTCCTTTGTATTTGCCTCTGTTTGTTCTGCCATGCATTCCATTTACTCTCTCAGTTGAAATGCTGTCTCCATCACACATGAAATCTGTGACATTGGTACCTGCTTCTCATTCTTTCAAAAGCTTGAGGTAAAGTGAACATGTATACCTGGCACATAATACCTCTAGCTCCCAATCTGGGTTGCAGGGTAAAACTTTAATTAATTAATTTCTTTTGATAGTTAACTTACTCTTATGTTCAAAAGTATTTATTTATTCAATGAACAAATAATAGGATCACTTCCTATGTGTCAGACAATGTTGAACAAAGATCCTTTCATTCACTAGTTTTATTATTTGTTTAAAAACCATCATTTCTTCCAGATGTTTTGTTTTTTCATGTCCATACTTTATATTTTATCTGAATTCCTTTTCAAATAAACATTTATTCTTTACATAAGGAAAAGAAAACAATAAAATGCATTTCCATTTAGGAAGAAAAAGCACCTATTACAATACTTAACACAAAGTTAAGTAAACATTTTTGGTCCTGAAGAAGACTGGTATACTGTATTTATACTGTACCCTAGACCCTGACCATTCTTGGATATAAAAATAGCTACAAACTCTGACTCTGGGATCAGCACTCTGCCAAAAATTGCTTCTTTTGTTCTGGGTCAAGCATAAGCTGTTTTAATAGGCGTCATTGTAGACAACTGAGAGTCAGCCTAGGAATTTAGAAGCCAAAGTTGTGTAACTGCCTGATAAATGATGTGCCCTTGACCTTGGGCAAGTTGCTTAATTGCTTGATCCTTCAACAACTTCACTGTCAAGATGGAAATAGTAATGCTGCACCTACTTCAAGTCTATGCTTCATAGGTATGCTGCCAAGGTCTCTAAAGCTCTCCACATAAATATAACAGTATCCTATCCTATTTCTAGTGTGTCCTGCCCTATAGATAAACCTAAATTGTCAAGAAGAGATTTCCTTTTGTCCTATGAAAGGACAAATTGGGTAAATTTCATTAAATAGTTTTGAAGGAAGAGATTTTTTTTAAAAAATTTCTAATGTAAATATCTCCACCTAAGGGTAAATACCCTCAGGTATGGGCATGGATAGTAGCTATCACAAGTTTTGCTTTAATGTAAATTGAAAGTTAAAGAACAGTCACCCTGGTGGGGGTGGAGGTACCCAGCTAGGGTAATTTCTGCTATTCCCTGACAAGACCACAAATTTTCAAGTTTGACTTGAATGCTTATACTGTTTGGTCTGATTTTCCTTTTCTAAACCGAAAAAAAAAAAAAAAAAAAGGATTTTTAAGAAAAATCAAGAAGTATAATGACTTTTTTTTCAGGCACCGTATCTGGAAATTAAGAAGCAGATGGATAAACAGGATCCCCTTGCTCATCCCCTACTGCAATGGTATAAAACTTTAGTTTTCCTCTTAATGAAAACTCTGCATCTTTTCCTACTGCCTTCTTTTTTAAAAAAGCCTTTTTTACCAGGCCTGCCTCCTGCAATGCTACAGTTCTACAAAATTACAAGGCCCATTAATTTTACAATTCAAGAGTCCTTAATAAAATCTTACTTTAATTAAAACTTGTATAGTACAAAGGGAGGAAGAGTCATGCACTACAAGGACATACAATCCATTTGACATCAGTTTGTCTGTAGAGTTGTTTTTTTTTTTTTAATTTTAATGCAAGTTTTAGATTGCATAAAAGTTACGTGGAAAGTATAGGGGATTCCCATATGCCCCCACCCCCTCCCCTTCTCACATTTTCCTCCATTAATAACATCTTACATCATTGTGGTACATTTGCTACACTTGATGAACAAATATTGAAGTTTTGCTACTAACCAATGTTTATAGTTTACATTATGGTTTACACTTTTTATAGAATTTGACAAAATGTATAATGGCCTGTATCTGTCATTACAATATCATGCAGAAAGGCATTTTTTGGTTCATTTAATTTTCTAGCCAAAACCTCACTGTTTTCAACCCTTATTTAAAAAATCTTTCTAAAATGTCTATTTTTTATATTTTACTTCCTTAACAAGGACAGCATAAATTTAACTCTTTGATGACTGCAGGTGATGCACTGCTTCAAAATGAGCCTGGTGAGGGATGTAGTATTAGTCCAGCATAGATCCTAGAAGGAGCTAAACTGAGAATAGCAGAGGTGGGTTGAGAAATCCCCTGTGTACAATGCCTGCTTCAAATAATTTGCCCTCTGATTTCTCATTTGCGAAATGAAGACAATCATGTCTCTTATGTGTGGCTCTTTGAAATTACTTTGAAAACTCTCAAAGATATGGGATTTACCAGTATCACCATGAAAAGATTATTAGAGAATGGGCTGAAGGAGTATTTATTCCATGCTGCAGCCAAGAAATTGCTTTAATAATATGTAAAGGTGGGCAAAGGAGAAAGAACCTGTCTATCTCAAGATTCCGATGACTTAACTTGCGATTGGTCAGTATTTTATAAGGCACATTTAATTTAGTCTGAGAAGACCATGATAAAAATTATGTCCAGAAGCCTTCATTCTTTGTATCTCTTATGATCTATTGTTAAATTCTGGCAAATTAAGTAAAGTAAGACAGTTTCCATCTGAACTTTCAAAATTTTCACTTTGTCATAATGAAAATGGAAGGCAAAAATCTCAAATACATAATATCTCTTTTTCTCTGAAGCCAGCCTGACTATTGGCTTTTAATTATTTGTGATTGCTTCCTTTAACTTGTTAGTCACTTTCCTTTCAAGTAGAAGAAAGCCTATCAAAATGTTTTGCTGTTTTCCCTATTTGCAGTTTTTTTAGATTGTCATTATTTAAAAATATATCCATAAATGTTCATTTTGCTGGTATTTGAGATTGTGATGAAGAATTAATTTGTCTTTGGTCTGTTTCATCTAATTAAAATATTATCCTTTTGTTAAATGAACTCTAAATTGTTTCAGAATTTAATTGTTATTAAATTATGTAGCTAAATTATACACTTTATGTAATTAAATAAAGTTACTACAAGTTAAATTTATCGTACAGTAAAGATAAATTTCAATCACTTGCAAACTAAGCAAAAACTTCCTCAAATATATATGGCATATATTTGTGACTGATGGATTATTTTAATTTCAGGGTTATTTCAAGTAATAGGTCTCATATTGTGAAACTTCCAGTTAACAGGGTAAGTTGTTTTTTCAAATACATATATATATGCCACTAGTTCAGAAATGGGAGGAATACTTCCTAGTTTAGGGGTATTGATCCTTGTGGTTCTCAGGCAGCCTTTCCAGGAATTTAAGTAAATTCAGATTAAGTCCAATTCTTCAGTATGAAATTGCCATTTGGGCACCCATGCCAAGCCTTTCCAAGATATTAAATTCAAATTCAGGCTGTTGCCTTGACATTTTAAGTAAATAAAAGAGACAACCTGAGGTCATTTAGTCAATCCACAAGTGATAGGATATTTTGAGATTGACCAGATGAAAGTTAATGGGATTTTTGTCACTGTCAGTTTCATGTTGGAACATCTCCACTTTTGTGTATCTGAAAGATATTGCCTCCAGATATCTGACTTATTGGTCTAATAAGCTTTAAGAAAAATAAAAAAGAAAAACTAACGGACATCTCATTCAGTTCTGATAATGACCTAAGAGCAGTCTCTAAATCTTAACTTTCTCATTTAGAATCTCAAAATTGTGAGATCACAGATATTACCAGGATTACTTTTCTGAGAAGCTAGTGAATCTTTCATAACAAGGATATTCCTAAGTGAAAGGGAAACAATTAGAAAATTTTGTCCAGGAACTAATCCAAAAGAATATGTTGATTTTATTTTGCCCTGACCTAAGGGGGAAACTATATTTCAATGGAGACAATTTCCAATTTTATTACATACATAAATAAAACCAATGATAATTTTAGCAATTTTTAAATCTTGGGCTGACTATTCTTTTGTGCTCAACAAACCTTTAGAATATTTTCCCAGTTGAATAGCTAGTATATAGTTAGGGAATTCAACAATAAAATCTTACAAAGAAATGTAATTGAGAAAGGCCAATCTGCTTGAACATGATTATATAGTATAATCCAAAGCTAAATATAAATGACTTTGGGTTGTCTATATTCCTTTTCCTTTCCCATTAGCCTAAAGAATTATCCTTTATATCAGCAATTCCATGTAGATTTATCATTTATGCAGGGTTTTCTTTTTAATTGTATGAATTGGCCTGTTAATATGATTAGCCTAAAATTATCCTAAAATTGCTTGGGTTTAAAACTGGATAATTCTTAAACTACTAAAATTTGAAATTGTCATCAGCTTGATTATATGTCAAATTTGACATATTTTCATTTGTCATTATTTTAAATAACAGCAATTGAAGTTTATGCATACGCCACATCAGTTCCTTCTTCTCAGCAGTCCACCAGCCAAAGAATCGAATTTTAGAACTGCTAAAAAACTCTTTGGAAGCACCTTTGCATTTCAGTGAGTATGGCTTAATGTGAAATGGGATATGCCTCACATTAATCTTCTGAAAATGTGTGGGGAGGGAGACATTCACTCTCAGTAGTTAACCATTAACTCTGAATAGTCACCTTCATAATATTTGACTTGGAAACTCAGAACTTTCAGAGGTCTTCATGATATGTTATACTGTGACCACTTTAAAAGATCATTGATTTTGCTTTTTGCCTTTCCCTCCTTTGTTTTTTTTAGTGGCTCACACATTGAAAATTGGCACTCAATCCTGAGGAATGGTCTGATTGTTGCTTCTAATACAAGGCTGCAGGTACATTTTCTGAATGCTTTAATGAGACTTCTTTATTCTTCAGTATTGAGGTTAAGTAAGCAGTCCTGCTTTTAAGATTTTTCTTAAAAGAGGGCATTTTAAAGATTACATGGAATTTTTAATAGGTTTAAGTACATTTTCAAAAAATGACAAGTAGAATTGATCAATGCAAAATGAAGGAATAAGAAGAAAAAAATTAAAATCCCTATGAAAAAACAATAAAATCAACTTTGAACATGAATAGAAAGAAATTATCATGCACAAAGTAAAACTGTACAAGCATTCTGTACATTAATCCAACACTCATTTCTTGAGTACTGTGCTTCACTGTGAATAGTTTTAGAGAAGAAAAAGGTAGAGCTAAGAAGAAGCACACTGAAGATTGGACACAGAAGAGCCATCTGATACCTGCTTTTCAACATGCAGGTGGGCAGTTGGAGTTGGCAGTACATCATGGATAGAGTTGTCCTCTTCACTTATGCCCTTCATCTCTCCCATCCCACTTCACTCTTATATAGCTGGTTTTCATCTGATAATGTTAGGTGTCAGGAAATGAGATGCTCAGCACAGTCACCTGTACTAGATTTCATAATAGTATGACATTAAGGTGATACAATTAAATGTAAATGTCCATTAGTGCACATTTATTTAATTAGTTTTCAATTCATGTTAATAGGGTGTGAAGGCCCTAGAACATAGAGATAAGAAAGAAGTTTAATTATTCTGAGTTGTTTCTTAAACCAGTGGAAGAGTTTCAGTTAATAAAACTCTGTAACTTGGAAAATTTACAGGAGGATAAGTATGGACAGCAGATTGTTGACATGATGAAAATCTGAATAGGTCACTTCATTTATATACTAGCGCATGAGTACTAATCAAAATTCTCTCACATATATTCCAGCCTTCAACGGAGCTTGTGTTTTGTTCTCAGAATTTTAGATTCATTAAAATTAGCACCTACTACTGTACTTTATAATAAATGACTATTTTTTCTCTGGCTATCATTTTTCATATGCCAACTCATTCTGAATTTTGAGGACAAGGATACGTAATTCTATTTTTTAAATTAGACCTTGGAATAAAAAGATTCCCATCACTTTTTAAGACTTAATGTTCCAACATGAGACTGATTGTCTTCCTTTGTAAAATATTAACATTTGAAATCACTAACTGATCCACTCTCTCCCACCTCTTCCTGTTTTAGCTCCATGGTGCAATGTATGGAAGTGGAATCTATCTTAGTCCAATGTCAAGTATATCATTTGGTTACTCAGGTAATCCTATATATTTCACTTCTAATCTCAAATTTGTTTTATTTTTATTTTTTCATCGTCTATTCTAGCCACAGTTTTCTATCAAGTGAATGAAGCTTATTTGATATATTTATATTAAAGTCATTTGATTCATGTCAGAAGCACAAAGCACAAATGTCAGAGTGAATTTATAATACTTACCTAGTGTATAAGATGGAATATATGTTTTATTAATTTCAAAAATAATTTTGTTTTAAAAGTTTTTGTATTCCTTCCACAAATAAGATTTAGAATATAGTATGTACAATGCATTATTCTGGACACCAAAGAGTATACATACATATTAATCCATTTTTATTGAGTATGATTCTTTATCATGTCACCTCTTATCTTTGTATTTTCTTTACTTAAACTTGTATTCTAATAGAAACTGTATATGGATATTTGCTGAAATTTGCTAAAATTCTATGTTTGAAGATTCTTTAGAAATGTGTCATGTATGATATTGTATTATAATAAGAATCTTCTTAATAACTTAGAATTGAACTCCCTGGTTAGTCTAGAAATTTTATCTAAGTTTGTCATTGAGGAAATTAAGACCTCATAGGTTGCGTCTTCACTTTGGAGCTCAGCACTGTGGATAACTATTAACCATTCAATAATATTAGACAGGATAACATCATTCCATATGGAAATTCTAGTATTCTTACAATAGGATTCATAGCAAGTCTGACATATTAATTCTGTGCTACAGTGTATCTCCAAGGTGCATGATTTACATTGTAAACCTTAGAAAAATATTAAATGAATGTTTCAGTAAATAGGAGATATTCTTATTGTATTTTATTAATAATGGTAAGATAGAAATATATGTATTAATTACCTAAATATTATAGATTTTCTGAGCCTTTATTTACTTTTTAAACAAAAATAATATAATGATTTACCGTAAAGAACATATTTTGTAATATACATTATGTATGAAGAGGAATTTGGTATGGGACCATAGACAAATGAATTGTTATAGAAACAATGAACAAAAATATAAATTTATAAAGCATATTAATATCTGTGAATATTTCTACATGAATGCTTGTAAATTCTGTATATTCCAAATCCATGTGAGAACTGGCTGTCCTGGGACAAAGAACAAGTTCAATTAATTGTCAGAATGAATTCACTTCTCCATTGTGCCCCTGAGTCTTCTTTGAACTTACACTTGTGTTTTCTGAAAATATGGAGTTCTTAGTTTGGGGTGGAGAAAAGCAATTAATCTAGAGATATTATTATCTTGATTTTTGTATTTCCAATAAGCATTCAACAAATATAGACATCTTTATATTTCTTATAATTATTTATTTGATTCATTCTTCTGGTTATTATTATCTCCATTCATTTTCCGTCCAGGTTTGCATAACTTTATGCTCCACATGAATTTATTAAACCAATTAGCATAAATTTTGACGCTGCTAATCTCCATGTAGTGAAATTTTAATATTTTAGCAATAAAAAGTTAGAACAGAATTTGTGAAAATAGATACACTACAAATATATGTAGCTTAACTACAATTTCTTCACCTCCAAATTCATTTAACAATAGCCATAAAATATTAGATGACAAAATATTGACACTCTTGACCCTTCAAAAATAAGTTTTATTATTATACTATATGCCCCATAAAGAAATTTTGAACAGTTTATAAAACTTAGAAGGAAGTAGGAAACATGCTTATAATCATGCTACTTTTTTATAACTTATTGATATTTTGGGAGATTGTTGGAATCAATTGACATTATGTGCTGAAGGTAGCCTGGTAAATTCAAACTGTGGAAAGAATGCCCACCAAATTAATATTAGTTATCCTTAGGTGGTGGAATTTGGGGTGATTTCTTTGCACTTTTTCATTTCTGGAATATTTTACAATGATGAGTATTATTTTTATAACAGTTAACCTATTCTCTTTAAACATAAAATAAATTAGGCTTATTGTAAAGAAATCCAGACTACACAGGATTATCTAAAGTAACATGAAAATGTTCCCTCCTTTCCTGCAACCTTCCTTAGCGTTTGGTCTATTTCTGTTCAGAATTGTAGAAGATACTTCTGTATTCATATATCTGCATATGTAGTTGGTTTTATTGTGTGTGATTGTGTGTGTGATTATATGGTCACATTATATAACTTAAGACAGTATCATTCACATGTTGCCTATAAGAAGTCTTAATATCCCATATTATAGGAAAGGATACTTAGGTTTAATAACTAGCCAGGCCTACCTGTTTAATTCCTACACCAGTCTTCATACTCTTTCAAACATAGCAGGATGCTTCTCAGTGATAGGAGAGTAAAATTGAAACACTTAAAAGTAGAATTATAATTAGAAATACCAAAAGTAAACAGCAACAATAACAAAGCAATGAGATGCTGAAGCAAAGAAAACTTTAAAAAATTACAAGCTTGCAAGGTAACAAAAAAAATGAAAACTAGGATAAAAAATAACAAAAAATTAAAAGTGAACATAAATATAGATACCTACTCCAGTTATTATTGCTATGTAACTTAAGGTGTTAAACAATAATTTTATTATGCTTATGAGTTCTGTGGGTTAGGGATATGGGGCTCTGCTTGGCTGGGTGATTTTTTTGCCCCTCAAAATGTCCTCTGAGTGATACTCAGCTGGCAGATGGGCTACACTGGAGGGTCTAAGGCAGCCTCACTCACAGGTCTGGTGCCTTGGTGGGGATGAGCTGGGGCTGTCAAACCAAGCACCTATGTGTGGCCTTAACAGTGTGGCAGTCCCTGGATAGTAGCACTTCATGCCTGAATCTCCAGAACACATGTCCTGGGAGCACCAGTGGAAACTGCATGACTTTTTCTGGCCCAACCTAAGAAGTCACATGGTGTCACTTCCAGCGTACTCTACTGGTCAAAGTGGTCATGAGCCCTTCCAGATTCAAGGCTTAGGGGATTAGACTCCATCTCTTGATGAAAGAGTGGCAAGGTCACACTGTAGAATATATGGGTTGGGATAAGTTGTTGTGGAGATCTGTGAATATATTACATGCCAAAGTAACACTGAGAAAATTAATAGAAAATAGAAAATAAAATAAAATACAAAATGGAATAGCATATTTCAAAAGAGAAAACAAAACCAGCATAAATAAGATTCTAAATCTTATTAAAATAGTACAAAATGAAAAGCTAAAACAATAGCAACAAAAATGGTTTAAAAAAATAAGCCCTCAGCATTGATAAGAAAAAAACACAAGTCATGAAGTACTATGATTTTCTTCTTCTTAAACTGGTGTATAGACTCCTTAGATGGATGTGTGGAAGGGATTTGGGGGTTACAAACTCCGTGAATAGATGTAAAATTTTGTATGTGTTTATTTGCATTTGTCTGGGGAGAGAGTCCGTAGCTTTCATGCAGTTCTCAAAGGATCCTTGATCTGAAAAAAAAAAGTAAGAATCCCTGCACAAACATGAAATATTTTCTTCAGTCGATTTTGACAGTTATGAGTCTAGGAGTTAGAGAGCAGAACAGATCTTCTGTATATAATATACTTTACCTTTCCTTCAGAATTGCACATCTAAAATTTGAAGCCTGTTCCTCAGCCCAAACCCAACCACTTCTGCACCTTTGGAGAATTGCTGACTTAGACAGGGTTAGGTCCAAACCATGTGAAATTTGATAAGCACATTTTGTCTATTCTTTTATTGAAACAATAAAGTCAATGCATATCTCAACCCCTGGTATGGTAGTTGATGAGCATTTTTTAATGAAGTATAAATACAAATCTACCCATTTAAAACAGATAGGGATTTAAGTTTTTTGTTATTTTCTTAATCTTTCACTATAAGAATTCATGGCATTAACAGATTAAACTAAACCTTGTGAATATCATGGGCAAAAGAACTTATATAATGTTCCTTAATTAGAAAAAATAGTAAATTCTACACATGATTTTACCTGATGGAATCAAACATTTGCCCAAAGTTGAATTTTGCACTGTAGATGGATTGTGTTTTGAGATACATCATACAGCTTTGTTCCTGAGTTTTTATTTTGCTGCTGTTTTCAGGGATGAATAAGAAGCAGAAGGTGTCAGCCAAGGATGAGCCAGCTTCAAGCAGCAAAAGCAGCAGTGCATCACAGGTGGCATAGCAACTCAAGTGACTGCGTCTGATTAGTGAATTGTAACCTTATTAGCCAGGAGGAATTAATAAATACTCAAATATTTTAAGTCTACAAGATTAAGTGGTTGTTACTCATAAAGGAATAAAACTCACCCTAAAACATAATAACCTAATTGCCTTTATTCAGTAAATATTCAACAAATATTTATTGAGTTCCAGTAGATGCCAGAGACTGTTCTAGGTATTGGGTGTATATATACAGTGGTGATCAAAACTGGACAAATATTTCTGTCCTTTTGGACGCTGCATTCTAGCAATGGATATAGGCTAAATATATCATTTAGATAGGTGATTGGATAGATAGATGATAGAAGATAGATAGCTGGAAAATTAGATAGGTGGATAAAGAGGTAGATAATATCCCATGTGGTGGTAAATATTATGGAAAAATATCAGGGTAAAGGGATGGAGAATGCCATTGGATAGAGAAGGGGAAATGGGGTGGTTAGGTGCATTCAAGTAAAACCCTCTAAGTAGCAAGTGCATGAGCCATGTGGAAAGAACATTCAAAGCAGAAAGAAGAGCAAGTGCAAATCCTTTCTTTTTCCATAGAAAACAAATATACTCTGTGCAAATTAAATTTGAGTGATGAATAATGTAACTTTAATGGAACAAAAAGAATATCTCATTTAGTATCTTAAAAAAACTTCCTATATGAGATGTTTCTGAAATCTGGGTGGCCTAATAAAAGAAGCTATACAGATGGTATGGCTTTGGATAGTTAGATGATCTGAAATAATTTATTTTAATGTTGAAAAGATCATGCAAATTTAATTTTGTTTACCTTGGAATAAAGATGCCAGGCTTCCAGTAAAAATAAATTTGAGCTCTAATTCTATGTTGTGAGACTGCTGAACTCTAATTCAGCAGTATTTTTAGTTCATTTATTTTGAGAGTGATTTAATAATAATGATTTACAGAAGTTAAATGATGCATCCAATGTAGCTTGATAGTAAGAGACTGCCCAAGGATGGTACTGCTGACTACCCCTAGTCTGGATAGGCATTTTGAAAAAGCTGGAACCATCTTAGTGACTATGCTTTTTTTTAACAATGAGCATGTTTTTTCACTTAAGTGACTGCCCTATTTTTACTCTGATTTTTAAAATTCTTTTGGAATTTAGTCACAGAAAAAAGGACAGCAATCTCAATTCCTGCAAAGCCGTAACTTAAAATGCATAGCCTTATGTGAAGGTAAGTTGAAAGGTTTACAAACCTCATAACATTAATTTTCTATCTTACCTTTATCTTATCTATATTTAAGAACTGAAGTATATTACCAGTTGCTTATAATGGAATAGTGAAAACATTGTTTCTTATGAATATCTCTAAGGACCCAAATGGAAAATGGGTACAATAGAGATCATAAAGGTTAACCAAAGAGCAGACTTGGCAAGAATTCAACTGGTGCTATATTTTATTCTTAGCAGATGTTTCAGAATAGTATTGTAATTATAATTATACACAGTATTCTGACCAATGCTTATCACTTTTGTTAATATTTCAGCTTCCTCTTTAAGTTGGTTTTTAAGTAAATAATACCATGAAAAGTTTGATTGATGAACCTAGGACTAAGAAAATAACCCAATAGGCCTTTCTGTTTCTACATTGAAATTATTCTGGACTTAGGACAAAAATAATTGGCAGGTGATTTGCAAGATCATATACTTTTCTTTGTTCTTGCTTTAAAATCTAACTTTGGCAAAAATTTAATTTTTTCTTCTTTGATTAAGACAATGTTCAAAGAAGAACATCGGATAAGTTATATCTCTAGGCCCAAAAATGTAAGCTCAACTTCCTTTGGTAGCTGTCTTTTAAAGTTTTAACACTTAATAGTTATATAGGATACCAGTTTTCTTTCTACATAGTTCCCAAGTCACAGAGCCTGTTTTTGATAACACACAAGTGCTTTCCTTCTTGTTATACATTTTACTGTTTTTCAAATCATAGCACTTTACATGCTCTTTCATGCTTTTATTTACATTTTTTGATAGCTAATAAGATTGAACATCTTTCATATGTTCACTTACGCATGTATTTTTGCTTTTAGAGTTTTAAGAGAAGGAATATAGCAACTTGAAATGGACTAGGATTCCTTTAGACTAAAATCGTTCTTTAATTTTATCTTCCACTTACAGTGATCACCTCACCTGATCTGCACAAACATGGAGAGATATGGGTTGTCCCAAATACTGATCATGTCTGTACACGATTCTTTTTTGTGTAAGTAGCTGTGCTCAAATTAGTATATTACTGTCTTCTCTACAAATGAGGGATTAGGTACTATATTATTATTAGGTCACTTTAGCTGCCAAAATATAGCAAACAAGTAATTTAGTTTATCATTAAAACTTAGTGTTTTATTATCAATAAACTGTAAAATTAAATGCTGTTAAGTCAGAAGAAATGAAGGAAACACATTCTGTCCCTTTAACTGTCTATATGTGTATGTGTGTTTATGTGAGTGTATGTACGCATATATATGATATGTGTGTGTATGTATGCACATACACATATACACAAATGTACAATTTATTAATATGTTTCAAACATGTTAGACCTGGGAATGAAAGAAAAATAATAATAATGAGATTCTATGCCTCTAAAAGATTGCTCTACATTCCATATAATATGGACTGGCAATGCAGGACATGTTGATGTGGATTTCTTGGCATAGGCGTATTATAAGACGTGATTTAAAATATAAAACATTTTTCACTCCTAAATAATGAGTGCTCTAAACCTGTCTGATGTTCCCCCTACCCTTATCCCCTAAACCTTTTCCCATGCTTGTTCCCCACCTGTCCATGTCCCCCTCACTGAAAGGACATCAAGAAAGGGTTGAGGATATCTGTTTTGCACATTATGTAGTTTTCAAAATAGAAGCTGAAAATTGCCCTGGCTTACTTTTTAAGGCATATCTGAATCAAGATGATTACTTCAAAATATCGTGTATCCATAGTCCTCTATGCATTCATCATTTGATCTATTAGCTTATCGACAGACTAATCACAATGAAAATTTGATGAGCTGCCTGGTTTTCTTTTGGAACAGATGAAAACTGACTTTCCTATAATACACATTTATTGGCTATAGATTTCTTTCTTAATGGTGAGTAAGCAGTGGAAAGAGCCATGCTTTGAGTCAGACAGTTTGAATCCCAGCCCACCTTTTATAAGTAAGGTGACATTAGCAAAGTTACACAACATCTCTAATCTTCATCTGTATAATGAGAATAACATACCTGCCTGTATCAGAATGTTATTAAACAGAGTCCACACAAAGTATGATACGTTTTATTATCTACAATTGACAACTTAAAAATGTGTGGGTATAGAGGAACCAGAGGTATAGTGTAGAAACCTGGATCTAGGAACATGGGTTCAGTTACATCCCTAGGCCCAAAAATGCAAGGGAAGGAAGCAGGTACCAGCACCAGTTAGAATAGTGCTTTCTAGTTCACATGCTTTGAAAGGAGCCATAACCTTCAGTTGAGGAACTTGGTCCAAGTAGCTCTTGGAAGGTTGGATCCAGGGGAATTAATACCTGAAACTCACCCTCCTGTCGGTTTCCTGCTGGGACTCCTCATTGACCAAAACCTACCAGAGCTAGAGTGCAATGGAATATATAGAGAGAGTCATTATAGGTCAGATTCCTGGGGCAGAATGCAAGGTAGAGAAAAATGCCAAGTGGATCTGGAGGCTTCTAGGGAAGCTCTCTGGCACATTACTTTTTAAGGTTATTATCAGGTTTAATTAAACTTAATGCCAATCTTCACTGAAAGGCATCCATTATGTATTTACTTCCCCTCTTCCTTTTTGATCATCTTGACTGTTATCCTCTGTTAGAAGCTTGGCCTTCAAAAAAAAAAAAACAAACCTTCAGTTACAAAGTTATTTTATTGAATGAGCCTAAGATTTTGACAGAAATAACTCTGAAGTCCTTTTCCTTAGCCTGTCATCTAATTAAGTTAATCTTCTTTTAGCTTCTTCCTAAAATTCAAATTTATTGAGCTAAATAAACAACCTTAGTTACTTAAGAAGGCAATAGCTATTTCTCATATTATTTCTTTGAAATTTTTACATAAATTATACATAAATATGTATGGTTGGTGTGTGTGTGTTTACTAGAGAAAAGGATGTGTGCATTTCATTCTAAGAAGAAAAAAATGAGGAAAGAACATCTGAAGAAAACAGAAGAAAATACTTGCAGTAAAATGAGATACTTTCCAAATAATACAAAGGAAAATTCCATTACAATAATGATTTTCATTGCTTTATAAACACAAATGAGATTTCATACTTTTCTTTGCACCCTTAGGAGAGAAGAGACTAATTAAGGAAAACTGATAAGATTCAAAACACATCAGAAGACTCCATTCACTAATTACTGTACAATCTAATTACAACCATCAGGTTCTTTCTTTATGAAAGATATGATCACAGAATTCTACTAGTGGTGTGTCTCCCTATTGAGTGGTAACATATAAGAAAAGAATAAATTGATGATAATGAAGTGAATTATCACAAATATGCAATTATCAGACAAATTTAATTTCTGTTCTTTTTTTATTCTGATTCATTTTTCATTGTGTGATGCTTCATTTTTTTTATCTCTTATGAAAAGATAGTATTAAAAATTAAAATAACTTACATGCTAAACTGATTTCCAGACTGAAGACAATATTAAAACAGTTATTTAATATCCTAATCACATTCTTTACATTAAATTTTAAAAATGCAACACAGAATAAGAGAAAAATTGGGAGGAAATTTTAGGGAACAGATTGCTGTATCAGAAAAAATTGAAAGTAAAATTTTAAGGAAGGTATTACTTAGGGAAAAAAGAGGAGAAGAATGAGAAGAAGTTTGAAAAATAATTTAGGGGGAAATTCCAAAATGAGTAAACTTAAGTGTAAATACTTCTGGCAAAATGTAATAGTTCAGATATTATGAACAGATTGTAGCCAATTTCTAGCATCTAGAAATTACTGATAAAGTCTGATTTCATTACTGATCTTGAGGCACATGTATACAAGGACATTAAGGCCCATATTTAAAATAAGACAGCTGTTTTAAAAAGAACCAGAAGCTGGGCTCAAAAAGCAGGCTATGAAAATCAAACATAAACTGTTTCGGTGATATACAACAAGAATGTTTATTACAAAATGAATGAGGAATTTTAGAGCTGACCATGAAAACTTACTTTTGGTATTTTTCACAAGTAGGATAAAATAATAAAATCTAAGGAAGGCAATTGATGATTTTGTAAGTTAACAGAATCGGTATCTACTGCCATGGCCCTGTGCTATTCCAGCCCCTACTACCACCACCACTGCCATTGTAAGCAGCAGTTAGAGACTCCCTAATCTGTGTGGGGACCAAGGAAAGGTTACCATTTCATCTTCACAAGAACCACTAGGTTTGCTTATCTTATATATTTGATGTAGAAATTTACATGTTTAATGTTTTTTGATTTAGAGCAAATAGATCTGAAAATGAATTGTTTTCAGATTTTTCTATTAAATAAATTTAAGGTATATAGACTACCTCCTATTTCTGAAAAACATTTCAGGCAGTTCAGAAATTGAAAAACCAAATAAAGCAGACCATCTTCAGGAAATAGGACTAAACTTCTAAAAATACCTGCAAGTTCTTAAGTCAAAGAGATCACAGTGGTAAACAAATTTCAGGAATTCCTATCCAAACTCAATTTTATCTTTCAAGGTTTAGCTCAAAAACCACCTCTTCCATGAAGGTTTAGCTCAAAAACCACCTCTTCCATGAAGCTCCTAATCAAAATTAATCACTCTTCCTGGTGTTCCTGCAACTCATTGCAAAACTACTATTTAAAATCAGTTTATTTGTTGTATCTGACTCTTCACACTAGGCAGTAAACTCCTAAAGGGCAGACTCTTTCCCCTGACTTTTTCTACCCTGTGTTCCCAGCACCACCTTCCACGGTACCTTACAAACAGTCACTTGTCAGTAAAGGTTTGATGAATGAACAAAAGCAAAGGCAAAAGGAAATATTTTGGATTAAATTGTTTTTATTTTATGAAACAACAAAGTTTTGAAATTTATCTAAAGAGGCAGATAAAAGAAACATTTATAAGACAAGAACTGTATATTGGCCATTAAGTGAAATAAGAGATCTTTAATCTTGATTTTGCAAAAGATAAACAGTGTTCCATCAGGTGAATAGTGAGGTGATATCTTATTTATAAAGTTAGAAGACAAAACGTTTAGTCATGACTCAGTAAAGGTATTTCTTTGTGGCATCAAGCTGATACAATCAGAGGACTTTGCTTTATCCCCAGGCTATAAAAAATCCAATTTCTCTGTCTCCAGCCCAGATCTCTTTCCGAGATTTAAACTGTCACATTTCTCCCCTGCTTAAGACTCTTTAGCAGCTCCTTCCTACCTAGAAGATAAAGATCAGGTTCCTTTACAAAATGAACCAACTCCTCACCCTCTTGTCCTTTCTTCATACTACTGCTGTGAAATCCATTCCACATTCTTATCACTTCCAGTTTTCACCTTGGATTTTATGCTTCCCAACCTAAACTATGATTTTCGCACTTACATGCTTTTGCTCTTTACTTTCTCCATTTAGGTAGTAGAATTCCCTCTTCCACTCCATCCCCTCACACCTATTTACCTAATTTCCACTCCACTTTTCAATCTTAGCACAGGACTTCCCTCCTCTCAGAAGCTTCCCTTGACGCCTTTGTGCTGCTCCTCTGTGTTACTATATAACACCCTGGACAGTTTTCTGTCACTGCATTATTCATTTTTATGTATGGTCTTCTCCATTACTCTGTCTACTGATCGAAGTCAGGAACACTGTGACTCATCTTTCCTTGTGCATCTAGCGTAGTGCTTGGCAGATAGATAGGAATGAATAAAATGCCTACATTTATAACGTCTCGATGGCTGTTTTCATTCAAAAAACCTGCTAATACCTTAAAATCAATATATTTTAAATGGAACTCATTATATAAATAAATAAATTCTCAACATCCCCCAATATATGCAATAATTTTACACATCAGAGACTTAAAACCTGAGTTGTAGTTGTAGTTTTCAGTAGATGGAAGTAGGATCAGAGGAAAGATTGCAGTGGGTTGAGGAAAAAGTGGAAAGTAAAGTTATAATGTATTGTAGACTGTCCTAGTTTATCAGTCTGCTATGAAAAACACAATGGGTGGGCTTGAACAACAGGAATTTATTGCTTCATGGTTCCAGAGTCTGGAAGGTTTGCTTCCTTCCAGGGTCAGTAGAGTCCTGGCTGGCAGGTGATCCTTGGGTTTCCTTGGCTAGTGTGTCTGCCCTGTGCTATGTGACAGTGTCCTTTCCTTTCTCTTCTGGGTTCTGTTGACTTCCAGCTTTAGCTTCTCCCCGTGGCTTTCTCTCACTATGTCTGAAATTCTTCTGTTGATAAAGGACTCTAGTATTACAGATTAAAACCTACCGTCATTCAGGTGGGCTACACCTTAACTAAAATAGCATCTTCATGAAATCCTATTTACAGTGGGTTCACACTCATGGGAATGTGGATCAAGACCAAGAACATGTCTAAATTGGAGTACATAATTCAGTCCACAACATAAACTAATCTTATTCAAAGGCCAACTTTAAATTGAAGAGAATAGGGATGATAAATTACCCAACTTTGTGTCCAAAGTATATGAGATAGTTGGTATGTTGAATATACCAAAAATGCAATAGAGATAGAACAAACATAAATGCATATAAGGAAATTTAGGGTAAGGATACATGAGGACTGGCATCTGAAACTGGGAAGTCATCCAAAACCAAAATGGTTCTAAGACCTGCCACTCTCCCACTTTTCTTATAGCACTGATGTTTTCAGTGCATCTACTCCTTTCTCCTTTTTGTCAATCTTTTTTATTTTATTTTCTATAATCCAAATCCTAGAAGGAACTAGTCTGAAGGCTTGGTAAACCTCTGTTATCTCCTTTGGGCTAGAGCCTTCAGACCATGCTACTCGGGATTAGGGATGGTTTAGCTTACCCTTGGTCTAATAAGTAGCCAGGATTTATGCAAAAAAACAGCCCTATATATTTTTACTTGCCCCATAAAATACACCTTTACACAGTTTGCCAGAAATGCCTGATTAAATTATGGACAATTCTAAAATATTTTCACTTCATGCATTCTCTAGTTCATATCAGGGCACTTAACTGTTGGATCTTCTGAGAAAATCTTTATAACTGGGCTGTGTACCACATATCCCATTCTTCTCCTTACACGAATGTTTCATCCTGGGTTGTCATGTATATATATATGTGTGTATATATATATATATATATATATATATATATATATATATACACTATATATAAAGAGACATGTATGATGAGATTATACTTTAGTATTAGTCTAGTTTTGTTGAGTATATCTGAAAGAGCATACTTATATAATAAGCATTAATCAATTTGACTGGCAACTATGAATCATTAGGTAGGACTTTAGACTTGATAAACAAATGCAGTTGTCACCAGGTATTTAAGCAACAGATTATATAGGGAGCTGAGTTCTCATTGCTGTTTGTCATCTGTTTTACTTTCTTTTGTTATTTCAGGAAAATTTAAGTATGGTGTGGAAAAGACAGTGGCATACATTAATCTTTGAGACACTACACTTGCACCCCTGGTTATCTATTTTGAAGTGATTACCACTTCTTCAAAGTTTCTGTCTTAAAGCCATTTTATGAAATAAAATTAATTCATCACCTATTCCACTCTGAATATTATCAAAGAAGTTTAAAAATTCATTCTTTGGAAATTCTTATTGCCCAAGTGAGTTTATTTGAGGAAATGAATTATCATTTAAAATATAACTATTTCTTTTAGAGGTGTTAGTAATAAAGTCTTAGCTGTCCTTTAATATTATACTTTCACTGCTGTTGTTTAGCTAAAGTTAGGAGGCTTGCATTCTTATGTGAAGTACCAGCATAAATAACAATATATTTTCATCCAACTAAATTGAGCAACTAGCGTTAAGAAAAAATTGCAGTACAGATTACAAACAGAACAATAATTACAAGATGGGCATGGCAAAAGAGTTATGGTAGAATGTAAAGAAATATGAGTGTCACCAATAAGAAAATAAATAAGTAATTGAAATAAGATTAGAGTGAAGTGGTCCAGTACCTAGGAAAGATCAAGTTGAAGATGTGTTCTCTGACAGTAGACTTCATAACAACTGTTGTAGGAAATGCAAGGCCAAAGACTCTGGGATACTTCCTGCAATTCAGGCAGTGCTTTGTGTAGGGATAAAAAAAAAAAAGGTTAAAAGGCATGAAGTAGAACAGTGGGCTTATTGAATACATCTGAAAACTAATTATCTTTTGCTTTTTATTTCCTTAGGCTATATTTTCAGTATCAAATAGCATTTCTAAGCCATTTTAAATGCTGTCATCTTTATGAATGTCCTAATGTTTCTGTGTTTTGTATTTTAGCTATGAAGACGGCCAAGTTGGAGATGCGAATATTAACACACAAGAAGGCGGCATTCACAAAGAGATCCTTCGAGTAATTGGTAATCAAACTGCTACTGGTTAAAGGACCATCATTTAATTAACTTGATTTGAAAGCCTTCCTCGGGTTCAAAGCTGGATTTTGAACTGAAGAAGATGAAAAAATAATTTATTGTTATTATAAACAAAATTAACCCTTTGAATACTGATTTTTTCTTAGTATTTCTAAGTATCTCATTAAATACCTAAAATGGTATAAACTTGATCAATTGTAGGGTTATGGAATCTAGTAATAAAATACAACAGCACCTAAACTGAAGTTGGGGTTGCTCACAATAAACAGATTTAAAAAACAGTTTTGTGCTGATATTTTTATATTAAACTCCTTACTTGAACGTTTGGTATTATATACCGACATTTTAGGTTACCGTAGTAGAACTGAGAACATTTTATAATGGCACCTATATCTATAAGATACTTTGCAATAAGTATAATGTTTGCACACTTTGATGTGCTATATTATTAGTGGTATGAACATTCGAATGTTTTGGGAGGGATGTTCCCTATTCTACTGTTATTTTTCCTTATACAAACACATCTAGGTTTTAGAAAGTGCATTGCCCAAAAGTATATAATAAATGTTTTCACAACAGAGATGTGCAGTTCCACAATTCTATCATGATTCAGCAAAAAGAAGATAATATTCAGTAGGCAGTAATTCTGGACATAAACCAAAATATGAGTCAAATTTATCACCATTCATTGGGGTACCATAGCTTTTCATTGAAAATATTTGCAAACAGTGTTTAAATATTTATTTAGAGAAATGTCCCATCAGTTAAAATTCAGCACTTTTAAAATGTTATCTAAAAATCATCATTCATTTGGGGCATCATTTAGTTCACCTGGTGAACTAAATCTAGATTCAAATAATCATGTTTCAAAGAAGGGCCTCTGAATTTAAACAAATAGTATATATTTTTTATTTCCTACAATGGAACATTTTTTTAACTTATTTATATCATACCAGCATTTTTATAGTTTTTCATCTAATATCTCTGCGTAGTTTTTTTCATATTGAGAAAGAAGATAAACTTTCAAGCTTCTTTTATATTAAAAGAACACGAACAAGTTTATAGAGAACAATAACACCAGCTCTCAACATTCAGCCTTCAAGAGTCATGTGTTCATCAAAATCATTTCTGTTTCTTTGGGTCCTACAATACTTCTTATTCATTTCAAATTTTAATCGACAGTGTTATTTTCCTGCATAATGACTTTGGAATAAGGCCATTCATGAAAGCAGTTTAATTAGTGAGTGTGCCACTCTATTCAAATCCTGAATCAAGGCTCATATCTGATTCTAATTTATTTGGAAAGAAAAAAAATTTTAATGTATAGTCATTTGCAAGTATAATGTGATAACTTCTGTGTTTATTTCCTTTGTCTGGCATAAAGGTGGGAGAAAAGGTCATACATATTATTAAGAGTTGCAATTTAGGAAGTATTTACTAAGCATTTCTTTTTCTTATAAATAATTGATATGCCACTTATTTCTGAAAAATAGGCATGAAATGGTTGAGATATTGACCATTTTGATAATATCCTTTTAAAACACTGGTCTATTCTGACTTACATCTCTGAACCCAAGGCCAGACTGAAGGATGATAATAGCATGGTAGGGCTTAGATCTAGTGGTCTGTGACTGGTTATTTGAGGATTTTATGTGGGTCAAGAGGGCCATTTGCCTCTTTCTGCCAAGATTCCCCAAGTTCTCATATCACTTTGACTATATTTTAAAAAACCAATTTTAAGCAAAAGAATTATTTGTTCAAGTTAATTTTTGTAGGACATCCCATATATGACACAAACATGAAGATGCAGTAGCAGTAGCAGAATTTGGGAGTGGAGGTTCTTGGAATCCCACCTGTTTGGTCTCTAGGATCATCGAGGCATCTCCAGAATCTCCCTGGAGTGCCTCTGAGCATCATTTAACATCCATTGATCTAGTCCCTTAAGACTTTACTTAACAGTTGAGTGCTCTGTAAGGAGTATACTATTGAATCTGAACCAGAAGGGTAACTTATAGGATTCAAGGGGAACTGTTTGGGGAAGAAAAACTGGCATTATATAAACTTCTACTGCCAATTTAAGAATAAAAATAGATGAAGGAAAGTAATTGATAGTTTAATGACCATGAAAATTATGGAGCAGTAGACATCTTTTATCATAATAAAATAAGATATCTTCCAATGATGATAATTGATTGGTATTACAATACAGAATGACAGATCTTAAGTTTGTTTCCCAAAATTAAGTATCAGAACCTTTGTAAGTAACTATTCTAAGGAGAACCCATCTTTTAATTAAACTTTTAAAAATTGTCATTACTAAAGTATATAGATACAGCTGCATTTCTTTATTTCTAAAGAACTGAAATTCAGACAATTAAAAAATTAATATCATGATTCCAAAATCCAAGCAAGTCCTTAAAATTTAGAGGTTTAAACACTATTATCATGCCTTGATTCAGTCACCCCATTAAGATATTATCTACTGACTCAATGATTCTGAACATTTGATATTGTATTGTATTTTTATAATCATTTGAGAATATTTACTGATGCATTGTAATAGTTACATTATTTGTGTAGCCATTGCTACTAAATATTAACCCAGAAAAGATCATTATTTATTTTAATTCTTAAGTGGGGCAAAAAGAATCCTAACTTATTAGTTCTACTTTTTCCTTCATTACTGATTTTGTAAAATTTTTCCTAGAAATAATTTGTCTCCAATGTATAAAAAAGATAAGAAAATGATTGAACTTTCAAGACAAGAAATGAGTAGTGATGTACTTATAACTTAATGTTGCAGAATGCGTTACAGTAAGCCACTTTGGGTGCCATAGAATGAATTATGTTGGAATGACTTTATTTATTTTGGTCAGCAAATCTCAATCAAATATTGGATGTGAAGAAGTTTTTAAATTTAAAAATAAGACAGTCACATCCTTAAACTCACTTTCAAGCACTATATAGTATAAGAAACTAGTCCATATTATTGTTAATGCTATGAATGTTTCTCATAGAAAAATATAAGAAATTCCCCATTGTTTAAAAGAAAACCTTTAATATACAAGTTGGTGAATCTTTAAGTCATTATCATTAAAAGAATTTTAGCAGTACTATATATAATGTCATAATTTGCTTAGGGCATGGGGTTTCAGAAAGTTTTAAGTAAAAACTCATCATCCTTGTTAAAGAGTCTAGATGACTTCATCAGATAGTAAGTTAACATGTCATGAAGGGTCACTCAACCTTGGACTGTCTACCATCTAAATAAATACGGATTTCATGGTGGTATTTAAAGCACATTTTAAGAACATTATATTATCCTATTGTCCTGCTGAATTCTTCATTGTAACACTACCTCAATATAAATGATGGACTGTTTGTTAAGTTAAATTGGATTTCCAGTGTAGGGAACAAATAAAATTTTACAAATATAAGTCATCAAATAATTCAGCAGTCAAGATCATGCTGGGCATAGATATTGTCACTTATCTCTTGACAATACAGTAACATTGATATTTTAGTGTTGATATACTGGTGATGAATTACATAGTTTACACCCAATGAGTTATTTGAAAGGGTTTCAAGTTGCAAAATTTGAAATGAATTGGTTGCTTTTAAAATTGGTTTTCTACAGGGGCCAATTTTATGTCCATCACCTAAAGCAACAGACAAATGTACCATAAACAGATAAAGGATTAAAATACTCAACTGCTGTACCAGAATGGCAGGCTGAATATTCAAGTATTTTGGCATTTAATGCCTGCCAAGTTTTTGTCAGATTATATATAAATTTGATGTATATTATTAGTCAATAAATTTTTCTTGGGGATTTTATATACTATGGTATATTAGGTATAAGTTTTTCTTAGGTCAAAAGAATTTCAAGTAGTTTTTAGACAAAACATATCCAGAGTGTGAAAAAGCTATGTCGAAGAATAGGTTACGTTAAACATTTACCAGCAAGTCAGTAAAAAATAGTGTTTATTTACACAGTCAACATAATTTAATGGTCTAAAAATAATTTCAGTCTGCCCAATATTTAATGTATCATTTGAGATTTTTTAAAAATGCAGCCACTCCTTTATGTAAACTTTAAGATATGCCTATGTTTCTTTAACTATATAGCCTTCTTAATAAATTTCATGACTTTTGTGCACAAAATAGTATTGCAACCTGCTATTTAGCCTTTGGTGCCTTAGAGTTATTATAAGTACTTAACAAAATGTACATAATGTAAATACTGCCAAGAGATCACTGAGGCCAAATATTTTCTCTATTCACTTTTTATCGCACTTGCTTTCTATTGCTACTTAAGCCTCTTTTATCCAGCTTTGTAATAGTTCTAACATTGTAGCCAATGTAAATGTTTACTTTCAATAAATCTGAATTTGTTCAACAAGTACGGTATATGTGGGCACTATTTTGAAAACGCACTTAGGCCTTAGATACTCCTCATGATGAATCTTGCTTCTGGGGACTGTATATATGCAGGGTCTCAACGAACTCTAAAAATGGTGTTGCCCTTTTCACTTATAAAATATTTAAAAAATAACAGAAAAAGAAAGAAAAAACTCTTCTTGCCACTATTCCCCCAAATAGTTGCATCAGATTTAATTGGTTGTGTGAGTGCCATTTTAATGTTAAATTCAGTCAAGAAGTACAGGATTGAAACAAATGATTTCTGTATGCTTTTTATGTATGCTGTATTTATAAGAACTGGGTATAATATCAAAAGGAGAATTTTGGATGAACCATCTTGAGTTTCCTAAGCATTTCTGACCTGATAAGTAATTGGAAATGATTTTTAAATCAAAACGTTTTATAAAACACATCTTATTCACTGAATAAGACATTAGTTCATAAATAAATATGGTTCTCTAAACAAATTAATAGTAAATATTTATGAGTAACTAAGATTATATTCTCATCATAAATAATTTTTTACTCATGCTACAGTTACAGCTGAGAAACTTCTGTCTGTTAGACTAGGTTTCACTAATTCCAGAAATACTTAAGAATCTAGTACTCATCTTAAAATAGTAGTTTTAGATATTTGTGTTGTCCTTGAAGAGCTTATAATCTATTTGGGGGGAAAGAAATCATGTTTGGGAATAAGTCAATAGTAGCACAAGGCCAATGATATGGAATGTAAAAGACCAAAAATGAAAGAGATGTTTAGGGAAGGAAGAGATGCTTTATTTAGATCATTGCGATAAGGAAAATACCACAGAGGACCCAAGACATTAGTGAGTCTATATCCAATAGACCCTCCCAACATAAGGGCAGAATCTTTAAAACATTGGTGGAAGGAAAATTGGCATAGGAAGGTAAACAGGCTTAAAGAGATCACAATTTTGTGTGAATCTAATAAAAAACTCATAAATATTTTTGCATTCACTGAAAAAAAATTTATCCCAAATGACATTTTGAATGCTTAAACTAGTACTAATGAGTAGTGTACCACTTACTTATTCACCTGACATTTACATCATGTTTTCTCACCAAAGTTATAATGAGATATTTGTATATCTATTTTGCATTATTGTAGATACACATACACAAGAAATCACTTAATTTTTGTCTGATTCTTCAACCACATTTTAAAGTTACACAGGCTGCTTTATTGGAAGACCAGTATTGAGAATCACTGAGAATTTTTGGGAAATTTATTTGGCCCCTATTTCTGTTCTCCTTTTCCCCGTCCCTCTTTGTAATTATTTTAAACCAAACAAGCAATGATTTGGCAGTGGCCTGTAAACTTGTATCTAAGAAGACACACGAATTTTCAAAGATACCAAACATTTACAGAGGTAAAAAATCATGTATTCTTGAATTTCAGATGAGGAACTTTTGATTAGGGAGGAATTTGTCCTATGTAATGCTTTATAATTTAGGAAGCACTTTCATACAGATTTTCTCATTTTCCCTTCAGAATACCTCTCTGAAATATATTAACAGCTATCCTTGTCTCTAATGGATGAGAAGTTAGCTTGCCAGAGGAATCATGCTTCAAACCTAGGGTCAGGACTTGAGTCTCATCTTTGTGCTCCTTCTAATAAATGTGTTTTTCTGAGTTCCCAGGCTTGAGGACTAGATGAGCAAAGGTAAGAATTACAATAGACTGGTCGGAAGAGTCAAGGAAGAGAAAGATCTGATTACCGTGAAGAGCTGTATCGGGGAGGAATGAGATACCATTTCATGGGCTGCGTGTGATTTTATTCCAGAGAGCCTAGAGGGAAAGAACTCTACACTTGGTGTACTTGGCAATGGCACAGCCATTGTTAGCCCTTGAGTGAGTGACATCATGAAAGTGGGGTTCTGGAAGTATGCTAGCAGCTCTATTCGGAAAGGATTTCTGATAAAGGCAGAAAGCAAGAAGAAGTCTTAGACAGGAATGAAGGCCTGAAGAGGAGGAATGGAGAAAAAGAATACATCTAAGAGGCAGTCAGAGAGGATTTAAGAAAAAGCAGTAAATTAGGAATCAAGAGACCCACTTTATATGGCAGGGATAAGTTCATATAAATTAAGACTAACTTTCTCCTTGTCTTTCTAAAGGAGATCAACTTAGAATCTCCTACACCCTTCAGTATTCAGGAAAGAATGAAGGCCTATTTGGAGGTGATGGCCTGACAGTACTCTTGTTATGCCAGGAAACCTACGATCACATATTCAGCCACATGGAGTGGAAGTGCTCTTCTGGGCCACAATGAGGATAGGTTGGAAAATGGGCTTGCTAAACACTGATTTGTAAGAAAAACGTGCAATAGTTTAGTAAGTCTCATGTCTTTTTAAATAGAATTTATCATTTCCCACAACTATCAAATTGTGTTTGTGTATACATAATTTACTGAGTCTGGGGAACACTTTGACTCACTGCCTTGGAGGGTGGCACCTAACTCTATACAGTACTTGGAAGGTACATACAATCCACTGTGAATAGCTCCAATTCCCATCTACAGCCTGAATTCTTAAATCTGCAGCTCTTGCTACTGTTTCCTGAGCTCCAAATTCCTATGTTCAAATACTGCCAAACATCTCTTCTGAATTTTCCAAGGATACCTCAAACTCTAACCATTGTCCTTACCCCCTGCCATTCTGTTCCTTCTCTTGCATTCCTATCAATGAACCAAGGAATGGCCACACCATCCACCTGTTGATGTAAGTCAGGAAACATGAAGTCATTCTCTGTCTTCCTCCCCTCCACTTAGTCTCCATCATCCATTCAATGGCCAAGCCCTGATAATTCATCTTGTTGAGTGCCTTGGACCTGTTCAATTATCTTGATCTCTCCTGTGACTTCCTTCTTTAACAAGCCCTCCTGTGGGTTATGTCGATATCCTCTGTACAGTTCTCTTTGACCAAGTGTGGTTCTCTGCCCATGACAGCTATTCAGTAAGCACATGAATCCAGCCTTACCATTGTTAACATACTAAATCCCTCTATGTTAGTAGATACTGCCTGAGTCACAGACTGCCATGATGCAACAACTAAAAGTTTAACTCAGCAAAGCAGGGGCCACCAGGACCTTCCTCCCATACTTTGATTCTTGCTAAATTGGACATTAGATATTTTTAATATCATAAGTAATTCTATCCCCTTCCCAACTCTTCACCCTTTCACAATGCTCAAGTTTAAGTGATTTTCTAAAATGCAAATTGATTTGGTAACTCTCTTGCTTAAAATTCTCCAATGTCTCCCAATTTCTCACTCAATAAAATAAAAACTTCTCACCAAGACACATATGATCATTCATGGTCTGGCCCTGCTTTTCTCTTTAACCTCTCCAGCCTCAATTTTTACCACAACCACCATCACAATCCTTAACACTCAGCGATGTGGTCACACCGAATTATTCACAGTTCCAGAACAGCCCATTGATCCTCACATCCTTACCTCCTCTCACATGCTTTTTCTCTCTGCCCATGCCCCATCTTCTGTTTCTTCTCCTGGCTCTCCACCTGTCTTTACTTCCTCATATTCCCATCTAGACCAGATGGTCCTTCTAAATCTCAGGAACTCTGACCATAGCTCAACCATCTCACTGAGCACATGGTGTTGACACAGTTTATTGACTTACTTGCTTCTTTTACCCTTACCCATACCTGTGCCATTCCACCAGGCACAGATTATTTCCAGTACCTAGTAAATGTTTGGCACTTAGTAGATACTCAAAAAAATGAATTATAAATGTCTTTCAAGGTAAAGATTGTCTTCAAATATAGTGGCATTAAAAGAGAAAGTCTTTAGTATATGACTTATAATTGGTACAAAATGTATTCATAAATCTACACGATTCAACAGTGGGGAAACAAGCCAAAGCTGTCATCATCATCATCGGCTCCAGCTCTATCACCTGAAAGAAATGTCGGAATTCCCTAGCTGTTGGTTACATCCACTCTCTGTCACCCTTGAAGTACATATTTCCATCTCCACAGTATTCATCTTAACCTAAGATCAAACAATATCTGGTTTGGAAGGTCATTTTGAGGGCCCAGAATGAAACATAAAACTGGATACTTAAAAAATTTATAATTTAATGTCATAAATTTAAATAACCAAAGGATCATTGCTTTGCTAAATAATTACCTTAAATAATAAGCTTCCCTGGCATATTTAAGAGTTCATTTACAGGTCATTAACTACTTGACAGGGTACTTACAGGACATTAACTACTGGACAAGGAAGAGAGATACTTTCAGCTAACATACTAATATTCACTACCGATAAGAATAAATCGTTGATAGAATTAAGCACATCTATAATTTTAAGCCAATGGGAAAATAAGGTTCCTTCCAAAAGAATCCCATTCTTCTAACCTAGCATAAGTTGTAAAGAACTTATTTTATTACACATACTTACTACTCTGTGACATCTGACTTAATTTTTGGAGCTGTTTAATTGGGAACATTTTTATTCTTTATGTGTTTCCTGTTTAACTTCTGGGATACATATTTCTTAATAGTTGTAGGCTTACAGCACATTCAATTTTCTAGTTCTAATAGGCAGCAGCCCTGGAGTGGTATAGTTTGGTGCAATTTATTATTTGGAATGCTTTTCCTTGTGTCTGACTGCTGGAAATTTACCTATAATTCAAGGCCAACCTCATGTACCCTCAAGTACATGAATTCTTCCTGGACCACGGAGCCATAAAGGAAATCTCTCTGCTCCAAATTCCTATAACCCTTGTAGTTCTTTGACTTTTATATATAGTTATTGCTATTTCTAGGGCTCTTTGAGTAAAAACTTGCATTCTTGAACATTACCCAGGACCCACCACCACCAATAATCTCTTTGTTAATGCTATGCTTAAGTTCATAAATGTATTCTTTTAAATAGTGTTTAATTTGTAAAAAACCTAGTAATCTAAAAGCTTTTCCCCAAACATTAGCAAGGGGAGGAATAATTAATAGCTTAAAAGGTAATCAGGCAAGCCAAAGCTTGCTCTCTCTGCCTAGAGGAGCCCGCATCAAATCTCAGTGCATATTTCCATCCTTCTCTCCCATTTCTCAGCAAGCTCTGTTCTTTCCCCCCATTTCTCAATAAATTCTTTTTACTGGCCTTACTTTAAAAAAAAAGAATAAAAGAACTTTTTAAGATTTTTCTTAAGTACTATCAAAGAAAGTGACAGAAAGTCCAATCACTTTGCACTGAAGGGGACCACAGTTCCTCCCCACCTCCTCCTCACCTTCTGCTACACAGCCAGGATGATGTGAGGGAAATATCAGGGCAGAGTTACTATTTAGCTAAATAATATAACAATTTAATGAATAACAGGCCCACCAATTTTTCTCTGTCATCTATCTGAGAATTTTCTTAGGCAATGTTGAGGTCAAAAGGGATTAGTTATGCATTGGAAGTGAGCAAGATGGCGTTAGGCTGCATGTTGATATTCATAAACTCATGATTCACTTTGTAATATATAGAAGTTTTTTTTAAAAAATGAGTAAAAACATTAAATTTCGTAAGCATTTTGATTGTGATTCATAATACTGTCTGATGATATCTGTTTACAGGGATGCTATTTCACTGGCATAATTGAGACTGAGGATTTGGAAGAGTATGCCAGCAGTCAAAAGGGCAGTGCTGAGGTCTTACTGACCACTTGATTTATGTTCAATGCATCTCCATTCCCAAAGTCACCAAACTTTCTATTTTGTATACCACATCTACTCCATCTCCAAGAACTGTCTTGTATCCATCCAAAATATCTCTGACTCCGCTGGACTGCTCTAAAAAAATTTCAAGTCTAATGTTTTTATTTATCTATTTAAAACACTTAATTTTAGCCCAGAGTATGTATCAGGCACTGTGATGGGTATTCTCTAGATGTTCATATTTCACTTCAAAAAGCAACTCTGGTTTTAAAAGAATATAAAAGAATTAGTGGTCCATAAGAGAGTACATACAATAGGCAGTTAAAGCCAGTAGGCTTGAAGGGGAGTAAGGCCTCCTTGTCAGGGTACTCTCCTGCTCGAAAGCTCTTCGGCTCCCATTTTATATGGACTGCACATCCTAGCACAGCCTTTAAGACCTCTTTGATGGCCCTAAATACTTCTCCATCTATATTTATGGCAAAATCACTTCACACACATTTTTTTTTTCAGTCAAACCAAGCTACGTATTATTTCCTGAATCCACCAGACTTTTGGCTTTCTTCATTCTATGCCTTTCCTTATCCTGTTTCCCTTAGATTCTAATCCTGCTACCCATTCTCATAGTCAGCTCAGTGGATTTTAATTGCCTTTTCTTAACATCTCAGAGGAAATCCTGCCTCCTCTCGGACGTCTCTCAGCCAGATGCCCTCTCTCTCTTCCTTGCAAGCTCACAGGCATTAATTTGAGCATTTCTTGTGGTGCTCATCACTTTGTGCACCAGGCTTGCCTCATTTCTTCCACTAGACTGGAGGCTTCTCTGGATAAGGAACTTTGTATATTTTTAGTTTTGTCTTCTCCCCCCCGCCCCGGCCCCACCCAAAGTAAGTTAGCAGGAAAATTTTTTGAATGAATAAATTAACAAATGTAATTTGAAAACGTGTGCAGACAAAAGCAGTATTATTGTATGCCATAGGCACTTCATTAAGTGATTCCTGCCCTTCCATTCCAACAAGGGAGGATGTACCTCACTGAAGACTGAGGGTAAGTAATATATCTAAACCATGTTTTACAAATTCAGTATAGTAAAATGGCTGACTGTTGTTCATATAGCAGCAAATGCTGATTCCCTCCACCTCTACAGGGGATTGGGATGCGGTCCCCTATAACTTGGAAGTCTTTTAAACAGTTGGAAAAGCTCTCAGAAAACCTGAAAAGAGCAGCTGTGTGTTTTCCCTTATAGATACAGGGTTAGGAAATGTACACTTAGATGTTAAGAGGCTGATTTTCATTTCTTACACTACCTATAGAGGAAAAGGACCCTGGTCAAAAGCAACAGTGAGGGCCAATGGGAAGGTGAGGAGATACCCCATCCTGGGACTCTTGGATGATCTGAAGTTCTGAAATCAAGAAGACTCCCCAGAGAAATTTATTTCTTCCCTCCTATTAACCCTCACCATGCCCAATCTGCCCTGCACTTCTTTCTCACACTAGTTTTTATAAACAACATTCAACTTTTGTTTACCTATTAACTCACTTGATTTTCCCTATAGTTCTATTACTGCTATTTCTTTCAAGTTATCTATTCAGGTAAAAAAAAAAAAAAGTTTATTTGTCTGCTTTTTAAAATTTATTTATCTATAGAAATAAGAATTTTCCTCTGCATGACTGCAACCACACTTTTTTCCACATCCTCATTTCCACTACCTTACTCCAAGGCATAGGTGTTGACACATTTCCAAGAACGTCAGTCTGGAAGGTGACAAGGTGAAAGGTTGGCCCCCTATTGGTTTGTGACACTGTTGACAAGGCATCATCATCTTAGGAGTTGCAGACAAAAGGTGAGGAATGTGAGCGGAACTTAGGAATCCAGGCAACCAGCACGGTTTTCCATCTGACCACCAATAGACCTCACAACAACAGAGAGATCAAAGTGGAAATGTTTAAAAGCAGTGATGGGGAACTGACATTTAATAAAGGTGGCAGAGGCAAGAAGTTAAACATTAAGTCTGGACCCCAAGATACCAGCTTCCCTTCACAACAGAACTATCCAGTGTATTCAGTTTGTCAAAGAAAACCTGTAATTCATTCATTAGCCTTTTGTTTTCCCAGAAAATGCAAAATGTGTTCCTGGGCACTGAGCGGTTACTAGTTACTCTAGTGAATTATGCTTCTTTCCCTCAGGATTTCTAGGCCCTGTATATTTTGATTTCTCCCATCAATCCAATCTTATCACCCACCATCTTCCCGTCCCAGTCATTTTCTTCTCATGTCCTCTCAATACCTTGTGAGTCTGCCCACTGTCAAGAGACCCTTAAGTTGTCCCCATTGCTTAAAAGACCCTTTTCCTTTTGCTTTCAGGTACCAAAATTCTATCCATATCTCTAGGCCAAAGTTAAGCTCTACCTCCTCCAGTAATTCCTGACCACTTTAAGACTTCTTAATAACCTTTCTGAACCTTTGGAGCAATAAAATTACAACAAACTAGACTATACTGTTTATAGATGCTCTGTGAGTGCCTCTATGATGCCCCAATATTATGTAACATCCTTGGGGAAAAATATCATTTATACTTTAGATTTTGGCATAGTTCAGCATATAGCAAGTTTTCAATGAACAATTGTTAAATGAGCAAATTGAATTGATTGGTTGAATTGAGTTTTAAAAGAAAAGGATGAGAAAGTTGGGGTTTAAAGAAGATTAGATATGTAGCCAAGAAAAATCCTACATTAACATCATTTAATCATTCCCACCGCTTAAGTCACAGGGCACCTATATATATTTCTGTTTAAAATTATCACACACACACACACACACACACACATAAATAAATAAAGTTATCTCACAAATCTAACTTTTCATTTACACTGATGTCTTTTGTATCTTCTGAGGCCAAGACCCGGGAGATACTAATCTGTCTCACATGCCTTAGCCCAGTGCTTGCTGGTGAGTAGGCACCCAATATACCTTATTAAGTCAGCTAGGTACCCAGTGCAGAAATGAATTAATGAGAGAAACAGCAAGGTCAGATTGGGAGGCCTCTCAGCAATACCTACTCAGGGAATTTTTGTACTTCTGTGAGGAAATTACTCCTATGGGTCCCAGTGGAAACACATCCTGGGACCAACAAGGATGGGTAGGATTCAGATGCATGAATGAAGGAAGGGCCAGGCCTTCTGAGCAAGGGGAACCACATGAGGGGCCACAGAGAAGTTGGGAGCATTAGAAGAGTTGAGTACAGTTTTCTGTTAATTGCATTCCATTTTGGTGCTGGAATTCTTGTCTTTCTTTGGGTCCCATTCCCCATTTATTTGGAATTTATCTTTTTCATCTCTGTTTGCTTCCTTTATCTTCTCCATTCTCTTCCTGAAATCCAATTACCCCAAAAATGCAAACCGAGAATAGGCAGTAAGAGAGAGAGCTAGGAAATACTGAG